>LPNX010472692.1:868675-888034 GCA_001517045.1 Pseudotsuga menziesii
TTCTCTTATGTTTATAACTCTGAATTCATAGCAAAGATTGACTACCATAAATTTTATTGATTCTAATTTAAAAGAAGTATTTTGGTAACAAATATTAACTAACAGATTCACCCCCCCTCTCAGTTAGTTTATACCTGTAACAATTGGTATCAGAGCAGCGTTCCTTTTGGTTAAGGTAGATCCTGAAGAGTTAAAATGGTTAGTCAAGATGGATCAATAAACAAAGCACCCATTTTTGATGGTACAAATTTTGCTTTCTGGAAGGTTAGGATGAGAACATACTTAATGTCCCTAGGTGCTGATGTTTGGGAAGTAGTAGAGACTGGGTATGCAAAACCTGTTTTGCTAGCATCCAAAGATGATAAGCTAGAGTTTACTTTCAATGCAAAAGAAATGAATGCTATTCTGAGTGGTCTTGCTGAAACTGAATTTGTAAAAGTAATGCATCTTGATTCTGCCAAAGAAATTTGGGATAAGCTTATTAGAAGCTATGAAGGAAATGAGAAAGTTAAAGATGCCAAGTTGTAGACTCATAGGCTAAGATTTGAACAACTGAAAATGAATGAAGATGAAAGTATTAGTAAATTTTTCCTGAGAGTTGATGAGTTAGTAAATTCTATGAGAGCTCTTGGTGAAAAAATAAGTGATGATGATACCTTCCTTGTTCATAAAATCCTGAGATCTATGCCTGACAGATTCAACCCTAAAGTCTTAGCTATAGAAGAAATGAGTGATCTTAAAACGTTATCTCTTGACCAATTACTAGGAATTTTGACAGCCTATGAAATGAGGATTAGTAAAGACCAAAACACATCCAGAGAAGCCTCTTTTAAAGCTGAAAAGAGTACAGAGGCAGATGTGGATGAAATAGAAGCAAAATTTGTGAGAAGACTGAAAACGGGGTCAGGGAAATACAAAGGCAAACTCCCTTTCAAATGTTTTAACTGTGGTAAAACATGACACTTTGCTGCTAAATGCCCTCATATGAGGAAAGAGCAGAGTTCTGCAGATGAAGAGAAATTTCTAAAGAAGAGGTATAGTAAAGAAAACAAGTACAAGAAGAAAAGTCTACGTGTGAATGATGATGGATCCATAGAAACTTCAGAAAGTGAATCCTCCCATGAAGACAAAGAGAATGATTTCATGCTTATGGCTATAGAGGATATAGAGATGAGTTGTACAGAGATGAATGATGAAGATGCCATTGTGGACATGGAGGGAGAGCTGATGAGTTCTCTAGAGGAGATTGATAGACTAAGAATAAAGAAAAGAAAACAAAAACAGCTATTAATCCAGTATGAAACCAATGGAAAAGACATCTCTCTAATAAATCTAGAGCTGGAAGAGGCAAAGAAAATTGAAGAGACTCTAAAACAACAACTAGCTGAAAGTAAAACCAGATGTGAACATCTAGAGAAAGAAGTAGTAATTGTTAAGAAGGATTTAAAAAAATTTCAAGCCTTATATCATCAGAATATCTCTAGTATCAAAGCTTTAGAAGAGCTAAATAACATTCTAAACAGACAGAGGTCACCTCAGATTAAGTTTGTTCTAGGCTATGGTCAAGGTGCAAGTAGCAGTGATTCAGAAAGCAAAGAATCATCAAACTTGATTAATTTTCAGAACAACAAGCAAGCAGAAATCCCTAGAATAATAAATGTTGAAGCATGTAAAGACAATAATGAAAATCGATCAAAGAGTGATAAAAAGCAAGAGAATACCGATCTAAATAGCAAATTGGTACAGTCAAGAGTTCATGAAAAAGAGCCATATAACAGAATCAAGTATGCAGATCAGAATTACAATTATGAGCATCATAACTCAATACATTACTTTTATATAAATCCACCAAGAGTTAGGTATGCTAATTTCTTCAATGGTTATTGTTTCCGTTGTTCTAACTATGAGCACAGAGCTGCCAATTGTTTTTACAATTTCAGAAACATTCAGAGAAGGATGCCAAATAACAAACAGATGATACATCAATCAGCGTATAATCATATGGGTCGTGTATCTCAATCAGTTGTTAAAAGAAGAACACAAAACAAAAATACTAACCCGTTTGATCTTCTATACAACGAAACAGAATGTTACATATGTCACAACTTTGGGCATAAAGCTACAGAATGTAACTTGAAAGAGAACAAAATAGAACCAAAAATGAAATATACAGCTGAACGAAATGTATGGAGGAAGAAAGAGAGTTCTCATTGTAATCTCGTGCTCTCAGTTCAGAAACAGAAGAATCCTTGGTACATTGATAGTGTATGTTCAAAACATATGTCAGGAGATAAAGAGAAGTTTATTTCTATGTCAGAGCAGAAATCTGGGAACGTAACATTTGGAAATGATGCACCAGGAAAGATCAGAGGCAAGGGAATGGTTAGTCTTAGCAATGGTAAAGGAAAGGCTCAAGATGTGTTATTTGTAGATGGGTTGAAGCAAAACCTTCTCATTGTGAGTCAAATGTGTGACAAAGGGTGTGAAATCTTGTTCATTGCTAAAGATTGTAAAATTAAAAATGTTTCCTTAGGAAAACTGGTTGCCAAAGGAATAAGAACTGAGAAAAATGTTTACATTTTAAAAGAAGAAAAAGAAGAGTGTTATCTCAGCAAATATGATGAAATCTAGCTGTGGCACAAAAGACTGGGAAATCTACATTTTGATCATTTAATAAAACTCAAAAACAAAGCAGCAGTAAGGGACTTTCCAGAAATATCTAAACCACGTGATGAAGTGTGTAAACCTTGTCAGACGGGGAAGTTAACCAGAACATAGTTTAAGTCAAAAAGTGTTCCTTCCACAAATAAGCCTCTTCAACTAGTCCATCTGGATCTGTGTGTCCCATCAAGGAAAGAAGGTACAGGTAAGGAGAACTATTTCATGCTTGTGATTGATGACTATTCCAGACTAACATGGGTTGCATTCCTTAAAGAGAATTCTGAAGCATTTGCTAAATTCAAGATATTTAAAGCCCTGACTGAAAATCAGACTGGAAGAAAAATTAAAGCTATCAGATCTGAAAGAGGAGGAGAGTTCAGTTCAAGACAGTTCAAAGAATTCTGTGATGAGCATGGCATCAGGAAAGAATATACAATGGTAGGAACTCCTCAGCAAAATGGAGTGGTATAAATACAAAAGAGAACAGTCCAAAAGATGGCCAACTCAATGATGAAGGAAAAGGATATTTCTCAAGGCTTCTGGGTGGAAGCTATTCATACAGCTGTGCTCATTCTTAACAAAGCTCATTTGAGACCAAACAGTGACAAAACACCATATCGTTTATGGTTTGGAAGACCTGCAACCATTAAACATTTCAGAGTTTTTGGGAGTAAATGCTATATCAAGAATACTTATGAAAATTTGGGCAAGTATGATGACAGAGCAGATGAATGAATATTTTTAGGATATGCTACAGAAAGCAAAGGCTATAGGTGTTATAACAAGAGGCTGCGTAAAATAGTAGATTTCATAGATGTGAAAGTAGATGAAGATTGTCATGGAAATATCAGTCAAAGGAATGATGAAGATTCATGTTTGGAAGATACAAATGAAGAGACAGAAGAACAGGTCCAAGAATCCCAGAAGGAAGAATCTGAATCCTCAGAGTATGAGGAAGCTAAACCTGAACAACACATTGTACAATCTTCTTCCAGAATGATTAGAAAAAATCACCCTGGAAGCCAAATCATTGGTGATGAGAGTAAAGGTGTTCAGACTAGAAGGAAGATTTTGCAAGAATCTGAATAGTCTCATATTGCTCTTCTCTCTACAATTGAGCCCCGATGTTTTAATGAAGCCAACAAAAACAAAGACTGGGTAGCAGCCATGAATGAAGAGCTGGATCAGATTGAAAAGAATAGCACTTGGGAACTTGTTCCTAGGACATCAAACAAGAATGTGATTGGATCCAAATGGGTATATAAGAATAAATTAAATGAACAAGGACATATTGTAAGGAATAAAGAAAGACTGGTTTGCAAAGGTTATGCTCACATTGAAGGACAAGACTTCGATGAAACATTTGCTCCAGTGGCAAGAATGGAGGCTATTAGAATGTTTCTAGCCTATGCTTGTTACAAATGATTTAGAGTATACCAGATGGATGTCAAGTCAGCATTTCTCAATGGAAATTTAGAAGAAGTGTATGTGGAGCAACCTGAAGTCTTTTCACTCACAGAAAGCAAAGGCTATAGGTGTTATAACAAGAGGCTACGTAAAATAGTAGATTTCATAGATTTGAAAGTAGATGAAGATTGTCATGGAAATATCAGTCAAAGGAATGATGAAGATTCATGTTTGGAAGATACAAATGAAGAGACAGAAGAACAGGTCCAAGAATCCCAGAAGGAAGAATCTGAATCCTTAGAGTATGAGGAAGCTAAACCTGAACAACACACTGTACAATCTTCTTCCAGAATGATTAGAAAAAATCACCCTGGAAGCCAAATCATTGGTGATGAGAGTAAAGGTGTTCAGACTAGAAGGAAGATTTTGCAGGAATCTGAATAGTCTCATATTGCTCTTCTCTCTACAATTGAGCCCCGATGTTTTAATGAAGCCAGCAAAGACAAAGACTGGGTAGCAGCCATGAATGAAGAGCTGGATCAGATTGAAAAGAATAGCACTTGGGAACTTGTTCCTAGGACATCAAACAAGAATGTGATTGGATCCAAATGGGTATATAAGAATAAATTAAATGAACAAGGACAGATTGTAAGGAATAAAGCAAGACTGGTTTGCAAAGGTTATGCTCAGATTGAAGGACAAGACTTCGATGAAACATTTGCTCCAGTGGCAAGAATGGAGGCTATCAGAATGTTTCTAGCCTATGCTTGTTACAAATGATTTAGAGTATACCAGATGGATGTCAAGTCAGCATTTCTCAATGGAAATTTAGAAGAAGAAGTGTATGTGGAGCAACCTGAAGTCTTTTCACTCACAGATAAATCATACTATGTATGCAAGCTGAAAAAGGATTTGTATGGGTTGAAGCAAGCACCTAGAGCCTGGTATGCCAGACTGGACAAATATCTACAAGACAAAGGCTTCAAGAGAGGTTCTGTGGACAGCAATTTATATATCAAAACTGAAGGTGATGACTTACTGATTGTATTGGTTTATGTTGATGATATCATCTTTGGCTATACTAATAATCTTTATGTTCAGTGGTTTGCTAACTCTATGAAATCTGAGTTCGAAATGTCAATGATTGGTGAGCTATCCTATTTCCTTGGTCTTCAAATCTGTCAGAAACCTGAAGGTATGTTTCTTTCTCAAGAAAAGTATCTAAAGGAGATGTTAAAGAAGTTTCGAATGGAAGACTCCACACCTGTAAGTACACCAATGGTTAGTGGCTGCAAGTTGAGAAAAGATGATTCTTTACCTGAAGTGGATCAAAAGATGTACAGATCTATGATAGGAAGCCTGTTATATATTACTGCATCAAGACCTGATATCATGCATGTTGTTGGGATGGTAGGAAGGTTTCAAGATGCTCCTAAACAGAGTCATCTACTAGCTGTGAAACGTATATTCAAATACCTGAAAGGTACGCTCTCTTATGGTCTGTGGTATCCCAGAAATCAGAACTTTCAGCTAATAACATATTCAGATGCAGATTGGGCTAATTGTGTAGATGAAAGAAAAAGTACAAGTGGCGGAGCATTCTTCTTAGGAGAGTCTTTGGTTGGCTAGCTAAGTAAAAATAAAAGTTCCATTTCTTTATCCACTACTGAAGCAGAGTACATAGCTGCTGCTACTTGCTGTACTCAAATTTTATGGATGGCTCAATATCTTGCTGATCTAGACGTAAAATATTTTGAGCCTATTCCCATTCACTGTGACAATACTAGTGCTGTCAGTGTTTCCAAGAATCCTGTTCTTCATTCCAAAACTAAACACATTCCCATAAAGTACCATTTCTTGCGCGAACAAGTGGCTACTCAAGTGGTGATGTTGCATTATATTCCTTCTACCGAACAGATTGCTGACATTTTTACTAAGCCTTTACCCATAGCTCAATTTGAATATCTACGTCAGAAGGTGGGTGTTCAGTCCTTGTCTCAGTAACTCATGCATTGTGTTAGGGGGAGTCTGTCTTTATTGTATATCTTATTTCTGTTTACAACATGGAATGGCAGTTCGTTTTCTTAGTGCATCTTGTAAGGGGGAGACTAGTCATCAGACATACTGTATTTGCCCAGGTTTATCCTTTGCCCTTGATGTCAAAGGGGGAGAAATGTGACCAGTTGAATGAGATATTTCCATAAATGTCAAAGGGGGAGATTGTTGGAATATCTTTCAGAGTGGTGTGTTATGGACTAGTAGATGGTGGCTAGTGCTCAGTCTTAAAGTTTTAGTGTATTGTCATTGATGGAAATCTTCTATAAAGAGAAGGGGAACTAATGTCAAATGGATGTGGAAATATAATGAAAAAGAGGTAGGCACGCAGGTATCAATGGAGAAAATCGAACAGTGGGAGGTGCTAGAGATTCAGACTAAAGTCTATGAAAAATCCACTTACCGAATGGATTTCACAAAAATTGCGAAGTATGAACAGTTCCATATGTGAGACATTCCCGCCATGCCAAGGATCTGAACTCCACTATAACGTTATATATATATGACAGAGCTGTGCCAAAACGGAACCATATGTCAAATGCCAACTGGAAACTCCATAAAAGGTTATCACCAAATGTTAACCGCGCACCCTCACAACTGTTTTGAGCGTGCAATAAAGTATTTGCTGTTGGGGCCTTGCCATCGAACGCCTTGCAGAATTTTTAGTCATCGACGCTTCCACCGTTGCGGGAGAGTGATAAACAACGAGCTTCGATATTTTCCTCTGATGAACTCTGGCTCAATCGGCTGAGATTCAGACTAAATTTTTAGATCAGAGGTTGTTATCTTTTGGCTTCCGCCGTTGCGGCTCCCAAAGTGGTTAAGCATCCGAAGTGTAAAGCGCTCTGACTTCCGATGTGCGTCGCATGGCTATAACCTGTTGATCTCCCCGTTGCGGCTCTCAAACCAGCTAAGCACTTGAAGTGAAAAGCGATCCTACTTCCGATGTGCGTCGCATGGCTATAACCTGTTGATCTCCACCGTTGCGGCTCTCAAACCAGCTAAGCACTCGAAATGAAAATCGCTCCGACTTTCGATGCGGATCGCGTGTCCGTAGTCTTTTTCTTCCCGCCGTTGCGGCTGTGCGAAGATTTGGCTTCCGATGTCAAAATCCGTCCGACTTCTGGAAGGAGATGTTGCTTGCGAGATCTGACATTGCGGAAGGAGATCCTCTTCCGACCTCCAATGTTGCGGAAGGAGATGTTGCTTGTGAGCTCCGATGTTTCACCCACCGCTTCTTTGAACCATTGTACCAGTGTAAACTTTGAAGAGGAATACGAAGAGCCCTATATAGTTGAGGATTTGAAGAGTATTCGAGTAGGTGGATTAACAGTTATGATGAACCTGAATTGTGAATCGTTTAGTAACTGCCTGTAATGATGATTCAAAAGGAGATGGAATAGGAAGAGTAAGGAACCAAAAAAAAAGGAGAGATGGTTCGAATATATTTCATTCGATGTGTACAGAGGGTTCGTGAGGATGTTGAAGCTGAACCGTTTCTACAACGGTTTGAGGATGAAGAAGCTAAACCATTTCTGTAACGGTTTGAGGATATTGTTTCGATAAAACAGAGAGAGAAATGAACTCAGAAGATTATATATATATATTGAGCAGAAACAGTTGTGTGAGAGCAGCTTTTGAGGAGAGTAATGGTGTGCAGAGTATTAAGAGATCAGTACTGTAAATTGATACTAAATGAGCAGAGTAGCAGAGCAGAGGAACTGAAGAATGTGCTGAACAGTTGAACATAACAGAGGAGCAGAGATCCGATGTTGAACAGAGAAGAGTGGTTTGGTAAGCAGAGACATATCTGTATTGTTGCATTTTGATTCTATTGGAAAGTCTAGCAAATAAGGGAGGTAGGGAGGTGCTAGGGGAAACTTTATGTCTCTGTCTACAAGTGGGTGCTTGTAGAAATTGAATATTGGTGTCTTCACCCAGTTGGTGCTAGGTCACAGTGAGAGTTGATGCCCTCAACAAGTTGGTGCTTGCATTTATAGGTTGCAGCTTCTTTGAGTCGGTGCTCAAATAAGAAGTGATGTACAGCCATTGAATCCTTTTACATCATAAGAAGAAGAGGTTTTTCCCTTATGGGTTTCCTCGTGAAATATCTGTGTATCATATATGTGATTAAATGTTGTGATTGAATGCTATGTTTTATGTTATCTGCTCTTATGTTTATAACTCAGAATTCATAGCAAAGATTGACTGCCATAAATTTTATTGATTCTAAGTTAAAAGAAGTATTTTGGTAACAAATCTTAACTAACTGATTCACCCCCCTCTTAGTTAGTTTATACCTATAACAAAAATGACATTTTGAGGGTTCTAAGATCTATGAGATTAGGGTTTTACCTGTACCGTGGTGGTTTAAATCCTTTCCTAACCTCATAGGGATTCATTTCATTTAGTTTGAGCTCTTTGGCCTTGGGTGGTTTTCCCCAAGTCGATTCATGCGGGAATCCTTAGCATCCCTGATTTTTAGTTTCTAGCCTCGCCATGGTAGTTTTTACCTGCTCCGCTCCATTTGTTTGTGCCGCGCAGGCCATAGACATTGGTATGTCAGGTCTTTGGTTTTTCATTGGTGAGGTTTTGTCCAGTCGAGCGTTTTGTCGACTACACCTCCTCTGGTTTATATTGATATCCAAGGATAGGGGAGGGTACCATCGTTGATCGGTGTAGGGTTTTCAAGAGGTTTCCTCAAGATGTGGAGCCGGACCAAGGTTCGAGTTTCCCTCATTTTCTAGGTCACAAAGCCATTGTCGAGGTGTTCATTTGCTTCTAAGAGGAGAATCCTAGGCGTGTTCATGTTTAAAGTAGCATGTGTGGGTCAAGCCTATAATCCAAAGCATCGGATGACTAATTTTAAGAACCAAAGGTGTAAACCGCATACAACATGTGAAGCTTTCATTTGAACTAATCCAGCTCTGACTTAATATGCACCTTATTTGTTTGAAATAGCTGGATAACCTTTGCTTTATATCACAGGACCATTTGAGATGTTCACAGATGAGTCAGTAAATACAGTTTTATGGATATCCATCATATTCAACAATGAATGCAATTTGATATTTTGTTATTTAGGTTTCAATCATCTTAATAATAGTTGTTCATTTCATTGTATTCAATTAATAATGAATGCATGCTCTTTGATCATAATAACTCTAAGCCATTTCTTGGTATGTTTATGTTGCAGCCTCAATCCTCATACAACACCATGCCAAATAAAGGAGAAAATAAGGCTAAGGTCACAGGAGAGGACTCGGACATGGAGATTTTACCTAGAAAGGAAATTATTTATGAGAATACTAAAGCCATCACAAGAATTGAACCAGAATTTAAATGGGGACAGATTTATCAAATGATCAAAGACTAGACCGTCCTAGATGCAGGCTTAGAAGATATAGCATTGTATGTAAACATAAGAAAATATGCTATCACAAATGTAGCTACGCGCCATGAGATTTTTGCTTATGCCAAGGTGATCGGATGGATCCTACCTCGGATAGATGCGGCTACTATGATCCTATCAAACACAGAAAAACAACCTTTTGCTTCTTCCAGCCTCATCTATATAGCCAAATATTGCAAGCTACCAGCACCCCAGATTCATATGACAGGTGAATGTGTAAGGGATCTGTATTTATATGTGTTTGACTGTGTTAAGTGAATTATGATATCTGGAAAGAAGTTTCACCAGAAAGCTTCAGAATAGTACAAAACCACCAACTTGTGCACCTCGTACTGACTCATAGCCATGATGCTAAATCGAATCTTCGACCAGGAAAAAGGGAGGTTCTATAATATTAGCTGGATTTCGTTGATATATTATGTAGCCATGCAAGGCACTATCTTTAATTATGTAGACATCGTGGCAGATAGCCTATCATCATGCATAGCTGTAGCGTTAGAAGGTCTGACTCAAAGGAAATCTGAGTTTTACATGAGATCCTTTTTAATTGACTGTATCTTATGTACGCACCCATTCCCAAAGCTAAATTGTGATTGGGATCCCACTAGGACTCCTTAGTACTTCGTGTAACAAATCCTATGGGAACACAAGTCTTTCAGTTTTTACAAGATCATCTGTGAAGATTTTTTGCTACCATTGTATGACCTGATTTTTCTTAAAGAACGCAATTGCATGTTTGAAGGAGCATCGGAGTCGGTAAGTGGATATGGAGATTGCATTTTCTCCAATGAAGGTTTTTATTTGAGGATGTATGGACGATCTTGGGCTCCTTGACTACTGCTAAGATAATCCATAGATCATGTAATCCATAAGGAGGTGGTAAGACAGGTGTACATAGATGGTTTCGGGAACTTACTGTTTGATATGAAGAAATTTTTCTACCCACCACTTCCATTTTGCATTGGTGGTTATAAGTTTGCTAAGGTGAAGACCGCACTTGACTTTGTAAGAGAACTAGAAAATTTCCATTTCAATAAGAAAATTTTTCGTAGAAACAACTCTTGGGACAAGGTTTCAAAATACTGTGCATCTATAGGGGTACATTTTGAATACTCCCATTATTTCTAGAAGGAACAGGAGGAGATACACTGAAATGTATCTAACATGACCACTTTAAACAAATGATTCAAAAATAAAATCACAACTACGGGAGGCAAAGACAGCATCAGTAGCACTATTGAACAACAGAAATGGAAAGAAGAAGCCGCCAAGAAGAAGGAAGAGGAATCATGAATATTGGTAGAAGAAGATGAGAAGTTATTAGCTGAGGAGGCCCAAAGGGAAAAGGAATAATAAGAACAAAGACACAAAGAAGAAGAGCAAAGGAAAAAGGAATCAGAAGAAAGGATGCAAAAGGAGTCAGTTGACAGAGCAAGAGAGGAGGTAGAGAAGGAAGCTGAAGAAGGGAAGAGGAAAGAGAAAGAAGACCAAGACATAGTGAACTTGGAGTTGGACCAGGCCCATGAAAATCCAGGTGAGGCTTTTGTTCCATCGGGTGACACACTAATAGGAATCCAAGTTCCTCTGGTAGAGCTTGGATTGGTACTAGTCATCCCATCCCCTAAACATGTCGTGGCCAGCCTCGACGCAATATTATTTGACCAAAATAAGAAGAGAATTGTAAGAAGGTCAGAGAAGAGGTTGAAAGTAGGTGATTGATCGGTTGACGTCACGGTGACAGAAAAATAGTCACGTAAGTCAAAAAGTAAGATCCTCAAATCCTTGCAATGGCGAGCATAGAAGCAGTGCAAGCTAATGCATATAATGTCAGTAAGCCGGTAGTAGATGATGAGCATTACAAAGAAAGAATGCTCAAGATGAAGGAAACTCTGGTGAAAGAAAGAATAAAAGGACAAGACTTAAAAAGAAAAAATGATGATACTTTCCCAAAGTTTGAAAGACTCAAGCAGTCTCTGGAGTCAGACAAGGATGCATTAGTACTTTCAGTCATGATCACCGAGGCAGAGAAGAAGGATCTTGAAAGCAAGATTTTGGAGTTGGAAACGCAGAAATCCGTAGCCATTAAGCAGATAGAGGAACTAGAGACATAGAATATCTTGCTAGAGACACAGGTTAAGACGGATAATGAAAAAGAACCTAATATTACTCCTTTCTATGGTCAAGCAAGTTTAATGCAAAGAAAAATACACTAGGTCAATTAAAACTAGAGAAAGAAGTATATAATTGTAAGAAAATAGAGGCCAGACTGAAGGAAGTAACAGATAAATCATCGGATTTTAGGAAAGAGTTGTCAGAGGTCTCATAACTCATGCAAAGTTAGCTAACTTGGATTGGATCCAATTCATTTTTTCCCGACCACATGCCCCAAAAAACAGCAAGAGGACTAAATATGGAGTTGGCACTCTTAAATTTCAGTAGCAAAGCAGTAGTAAGATTGAACACATCAAATGAAAAGACTGTAGAAAAGTGTAAGGAATTTTACAAGAAAATATGCACAACACATAATAGATGCCAAGCTTCAGTAGCAACCCAGGTTCATGAATTTCCAGGAAGAGAGAAACATTTGAAGAATCTCCTGGAGAAATTTCAGACAGACGAGCAAATTTTTCAAAAGATCGAGAGCATTAGTGAGGAAGCAGTTGGACTTTGGATTCCACAAGATTTTGTTCATCAATATCTCTTAGAAGACTTGTTAAGTATGACTCCGCCAAATTTGAAAGAAATCGAATCTCATCTAGCTAAGCATGAAGTAACAACACAATTTTTGGAGCCAGTGGGTTATCAAACTATCACTGGAGAAGCTCATGCATGGAGCAATTTCATTGGGACACCATCTAGTCCCACCTAGGACTTTGTTTTGTCTCCATTTGGCACTCTATGTAATATTTATGTTGTATTTTCATTTTCCTAGTGTAATACACTAGAAGACAAATTTTGTAAGTCGAAGAGTCAACGAAGCGTAAAAGGAAGGGGTAGCCGAAGAGGCATTTGTAAAATGTATAAAGAGGGGTAGAATAGAGATGAAAAATGACTTTTTCTAGCGTATAGATGCCGAAGTTATTTGTATGAGAACTAATTTTATGAATAAAGAGAACCATATTTTGCTGGAGGAAGGGTTGTACGAGTTTCCAAATGGATTGTGTGGATTGCTAAATGATGAACTATTTTTGTTTTAGCATGCAATACAACTGTGAGATTTTTCTAACTTGTTGAATTACGTCTACAATTTATGGATGATATTACTTTATGTCCGAATTCTTGTACAAGTGAATGATTAATTAATGTGTTAATAAAACAGAACTATCTTTGTTTATCTTTTATGTTGTAATTATGTATGTAGAATTTGAACAACTACCTATAGGATTCCATTAGCACCATTACAGTACATTAGTCAATTAAGTATAATCTTGTCTCCCCTACGGATAGGGTAGATTAAATTAGAATAAATTAAAATATGGTAGATTTTCTTAATAGTGATTAAGGGGCAAGAGTGATAAGACAACAGGTAAGAACCTACGCATCACGAGTTGAGGCTCTTTCTCACCAGTCGCTTACATTTAGTTTAGGCACTTTCATTTCATCCTAAAACTTAAAATTACATAAACGGTGGACTGGGCCGCAATCGGTAAAAATAATTAAAAAATTCTTTGAACTCTATGGTAGCAGGGCCGCTAACCAGACGGATTTCCCATACCAAACAGTAAACGATCTAATTGGAAATGGTTACTGGGGAGAATCCATACTATTAGTATCTGGTACTTTTCCAGGAATCAACAGGACTTCACCATATACAAATTCAACTATAAGCCCTTTCTTATCTAGATATGATATAGAAAGAAGATTATTCTTTAAACATATAACATATACGACTTATTTCATCTTCATGAGATTTCCCGTTCTTAATTTGTAAGATGCTTCTCCCATTCCTTTGATGGGATATTGATAGTCATCTCAAAGTTGTACCTTGTGAGAATAGTCTTTTTGGATAAGACAAGAGAGGAATACTTATGTCATGTCATATGTTTGGAAGCACCACTATCTATAATCAAAGTGTCACTTACATAGGTGATTGCTACTGTGAGAGATGAAATTAGAACATACTCTTCACTAGAGTCTTCATTCTCTGTGATAATTTTTTTGTCTGATTCATTCTCTTTAGTTGTATGGGAATGGTACTTCCGGTTCTTCATCTTAGACTGATATTTGTTAAGAGGACAATATCTAACAATGTGTCCCATATTATGGCAAGAGTAACATTCAAAATACATGTAATCCATTCTGGTTTTATTCTTGGAGTTGGGTGATCTTATGAGAGATGAACCTTGACTCTTCCATTTGAATCTACCATTCATGGTGTGTGTAGCTAGAGCCTGATCTTCATTTCAATTTAGCATCTCTTCTCTGTTGATTATCCTTCCTTCTTCTTGTACACATTCTTCCCATAGTTTGGTGAATTTGGTTAGTTTTATTATAGAACATATTCCTCTAATGAAGGAATCCCATTCTCTAGGGAGACCATTCAGAGTGGTCATCACCACTTCTTTTTCTTCAACCATATCACCAATGTCTTTCATTTGTTCTTTGATTTGAGATACTCTAGAGAAATATGATTGTATGGTTTCTTCCTTCTATATCTTCACACACTTGAGCTGTTTCCTCAAGTTCATTCTTCTGTTGATGTTCTTACCTTCAAACATATTGGTTAGTGCATCAAACATTTGTTTTGGAGTGTTCTTTGAAGATACATGGGAGATCAACTGATCCTTGATAGAGATAGCTATGATCCTTCTCACTTTGATCATATCCTTTTTATGTTTTGTCATTGACTCTTCTTCTTTTGTTTCCTTGACATATTCCTTGATAAATCCATCTAGGTCATGTTCTTCAAGGATGAGCATGATTTTGTACTTCCATGTTGTTGGTACTAGAATCTACCTCGCCAAAATTTCAAAGGATATTTCCATTTCAATATGGCACCCATATTCAAAGGGATCTAGGAGCATCTCTGAAAAGCATTTAAATGTTCAAGACACACGAACAGTTATAGAATAGCATACCTGGAAGAAATATATCAATTAAGGTGTCTAGCAGCCTTCTCATTTCCATATTTCCATGCAAAATCTCAACAATCAATTAAAGGTCAACTTCAATTCAAAAACATTTCATCTCATTAGCTCCTAATATTTTGCAGAAAAGTTGAAAATTTGTGATATTTTGAGGTTGTTGAAAGAATTTCATGCCTAGTTGATGGTAACTTCTCAGTTCATGTAATTGCTATATATTTCATTAGTTTATAATGTAAAAGTAGAGGGGTTCCATCCAAGAGGCTGTGAAGTTTGTGAAGGGTCGAGAACGTGCGAGCTATACCTGAAAGCTATGTGACCATGCTCTGCAAATTTTTTTGGAGGCCTATTATTTAAACATGATTTTATATGAATTTGTGGTAGGTTCTAGTTATCGTTATTGTCAGGATAATTTGCAGCCTTGTTTAGACTGATCTGTATTGTAGATTCATTTTTATCGATGTTTTCCCTATAAATTCCTATACTCATATTTAATATCTCCGATTTGATGCTTAGAATGTTTTTTCGAGCATTGTTCTTTATGATAATATAGGATGAGATGTTTGTTCTTTGTCTTATCCAATAGCCTCGAACCCTGTCCATTTCTGATATATTTCAGATTCATTCCAGTCTTTCATTAGTATTTATAGAGTCTAATTTATTCAGCTGGATTATGTCTTTTCTATGTGAATTGATCTTTTGAATCCTTTACACCATCCACCCTATCTACTTCATCAAATTAAATCATTATTTTCTTCCTTGAGCATTAAGATGTGCTATCCATTCCCTATCTGCAGTCAGAGTGCATCTCTTAGCACTAACATCTTTTAGCATTGTTGTTGGGGAACGAAAGTGAAGTGATATTCCCTGGGAGAATGACATAGATGCAAATCTTGATGGTAGACAAGAGAAGGACAAAGAATAAGACTCTAGTCATCTACCTGGAAACTCCACATTCAAGACTCCATTGGAGGAAGGATCTTGCTGACATAAAGATGGAAACATTGAAGGGAAAAACCAGGTATCAGCTCATTAGCTTTCTCTATGAGATTTTTCTCTTCTTCATTAGTTCATTCCTATATTTCCCTTTACATATAAAGATGATTATCTTTTTCTTTGTTTACTATGATGATCATCAACATTCATTTGTACATCCCTCGTTGAAAGAAGAAAATCTGCATTATTCCGTTGTTGTAGATGTTGATCATGTCTTCTCACCTTAGCATATTCAAAAGGATGATGTATGTATTCAAGTCCTTCCTGAATATGATTATCCTTGTAACCATGAGGATGATGAAATTGATTTATCTCCTTTTTCAGATCTTATCACCTATTACTATCATTGCAGAGCTTTGTAATCAGTTTGTTAAGACTCATTTTCAACCCACATATTTTCAGTCTAGAGTAAGACATAAGATGTTTAAACCTCTCAGGCTACAATCTCACTTACATCCTTACCTTCCCAACTTTGTTGAGTATCTTCATTGGTTTACTGGAGAGGATCATGTTACATCCGAGAAGCATTTGGGAGCCTTTGAAAATTTTGTTGATAATTTTGAAATAGTACATGAAGATGTTGTCATGAGGTTATTTTCAAAATATTTGGTTGGAGATGTTGCTTTATGGTCTAAATATCTGGAAGTTGGTTCCTTTAATTCTTGGACTAATTTTTATTATGTATTCTCAAAGTATTGGGGTGAAAATAGGTCCTTCGATTAGTACTTAACTGATTTCTATGCTCTGAGAAGGGACAATGATGAGCCTATTATTGAATTTAATTGGAGGTTTCAAAGCTTTTATGTCAGCATGCCTATGAAGATAATACCTTCAAAAAGACTTGCCATGTTATATTATACATCAGCTCATCAGCATCCTGAGATAACCCTCCACCTCAGAGAGAGGAAGTCATCTTCCTTGCATCAAATGTTTTCAAATGCCAAAGAGGTTAAAGACCATTTACGAGCTTGTGGAAAGCTTGTAGATCAAAGTAGAGATGAAGATTTCGAACAAGAACATGTCTATGGACAACAAAAAGTAGGTTTGAATGCAGAGGAATCTGAGGAAGAATATGGACTAGAAAAATCTGATCTATATTTTCATCTTCCTCAGTATGCTAATGCATCTCCTCCAGATTTTATTTCTTTCTCAAATTTTGAAGTTAATCGATCAAAGTTTTCTATTCTTAAAAGTGATGATTATCATGAGAAGGAGTATGTAGAGGATGATAATATTTTTGTCCCGGAGAAAATTGTTGCTCCTCGATGTCTTTTTGTTGATATTAAAAATCAACTGCCATTTTTAACTTTTAAATAATTTCATAATCTATATTCTCAAGTTATGGTCAAGGATTTTGTTTTCATCAAGAAGCGAATCCTATAATTGACATCTATATTTCAGAGTCTAAGACGATTTTGATAACCATATTTTAATTCCAAATTTCAAGAGTAATGAAGACAAATTTCATATTCTTCATGCTTCATCTTCCATAGTGCACAATGAAAAAATCAACGTGGGAATAATGCAATTTACGCAGTTGAAGCAACAATTATGTTTCTTGAATCAGTTAGAATTCAGTCATGATTTTTATGACCCAGTGGCCACTTACATGGAGTTAATATTTTAAAAGGATTTCAATGTTGTAGCATTTGGAATACAGTTAAATCATAGCAGTATGCATATGATGCATATTAAATTCATGTCACAAAAAAATTATTTTTATGCACTATTCCATTTACTTGCGGATGGGAAAATTATGTGGTTAGTCATATAGTTGAATGGCTATATTGGAAATTTGTGTATACACAAGCAAACGAATTGACTGGATAATATAGAGATTTGTATATAAATAAGATCATATCTTGAGCATAGTTTCAATTTACAGTGTGTGGATTTATGTTTAGCAGTTCCTTTTCAGCATGTTGGCTTACAGTAGTTCAGATGGTTAATTAGACTCCATCCCAATGGAGTATTGGTGCTTCTTATTGTCATATGCAGAGTAGCCTCATTTTGCAGGACAGGGTGAAAATGTCAGATATGGTTTCAGGAGAAGGAACAGGGTCTTCATGTTCTTGGAGCCTCGTAGGGAGGACTCCATCCCCATCTAGATATGATGTTGGTACTAGAATCTACCCCGCCAAAATTTCTAAATTCTAGCAACGTGCATGTAAAGAGGGACTCCGTTTTTCGCTACCGAAATGGTCATAGAATTTTCATTAAAATTATTTCCCCCAAGTATTCATTCTTTCCATTAGCCTGCGTCAATTTACCCCATCTTCCAAATATCTGCCAAAATTGCATAAGATTTTACCAGGTTTCTTCTCGTTACATCAATTTGGTCAATTTTTCATCATTGCAAAATCCTTTATCCAATGAATCTTTATTGTCTTAGAGAGTTACCTTTTAGTTAAATCCTTACTTTATATACATTATGATTTTTAAAAATTAATAATATTTTAACCAAAAAGATCTTTTATCATTTAAAAAATAATATTTTTATTAAAAATTGCAAAAAAAAATATCCATTATCCCTTAATAACTTACGTGTAAAGTATTTTAAAACATGGGATACACATCATATACCATTTATGCCTTATGTATTCACCAACCACTACTCTCAAATCATTCATCACGCCATTGTCAACCAAGCCCCAAGCATAGCCCACGAGTCCATAAGCGTTGCTCTACATGTCGAGTGTGCATGAGAACCTCGAAATATATTGAAACATAAAATTACTTTGTCTTTCTGCATGTGGGATATATTCTCATTCTCAAGAAAAATTCTTGTTCAACGCTATATGAAAAGGTCTGTCATGAGTGCATCACCAAATTATCACTGTGTCCAATCCTGCTAAAGAAGATTGCATCCAGAAGCAACCAAATGTCAAACAACTGCTCCATTGCTCTATCACATGTGGAAGGAAATCGCTCCGATGTCCAAATTATAACTGTTGATCACTTAGTATAATGGGATGATATATTTATTGAAACGCTAATGGACTTTCATATTAGCAGTAAGCTTCATCTTGATTTTTATTAAGCTCCAGCTCGAAAGAGTTTTCAAGCTTCGTGTCAAGCGGACGAGGATTTTGGTTAATAAAATGAACTTCGTTGCAATTCTCAAATCTCTTTATGTTATTAGAAATAAAAGAATCAATCTCCATATTTCAGGAAGAATGATTTAGAGGTCAAAGGATCTCCATATTTTCATTAAAAAAGGTGGCAGAGGATCTTGCCATTTCAAGATTGTACCCATATTGAAAGGGATATAGGAGCATCTTCCAGAATCCTATGAATGTTCAAAACACATGAACAATTATAGAATAGAATACATAGAAACAATAGATCAAATGAGGTGTCTGGTAGCCTTCTCATTTCCATATTTCCATGCAAAATCTACGTAATCAATTAAAGGTCGACTTCAATTCAAAAGCGTTCAATCTCAGCAGCTCCTAACTTTTGCAGAAAAGTTGAAGATTTGTGATATTTTGAGGTTGTCTATAGAATTTCATGGCTAATTGGTGGTAACTTCTCATATCATGTAATTGCTATATATTTCATTTGTTTGTAATGTAAAAGCATAGGGGTTTCATCCAACAGGTTGAGATGTTTTGTGAAGGGTCGAGAGCTTGCAAGATATACTTGAAAGTGTTAACACCCAAAAATGGTTAACTACCTCATCTACCCCATTTCATGGCTCATTCGTCCATTTACCTACCATATTTCCCTGAAAATCCCACTAAA
>LPNX010472695.1:13360-31880 GCA_001517045.1 Pseudotsuga menziesii
TGTCGCCCTGGTTTTTCATACTAGGAAAGCATCAACCATCGGGGCCTGGATATGAAGCACTTTGAATGTTTCCGGATAGCTGTACCTCTGGCTGCGCGGTGCCTAGGTTTTCCTATCCCAATAGTGTCTCCGCAAAAACCCTCGAAGAAATCATGACTTCTAAAGTCCCGGTATTCGCTCTCCCATTGCATCTTCCACATAGACTTGGGGACCCCAGTAGATTTTTCTTGGCCCCTTTTCTATTATTTATTTCTTAACTTTTCTCCTAACAGTCCTAACAAACTTGGCGATTGACATCTTTTCCATGGCATCCTCCAACTACAGAGTTAAATTCAAACCATTAAGAAGCAAAACCCTGAACATGAATTTGTTCTCCTCAGGTTCAAGATTGGGTTTCTTCTTAGGAAGCACTCCAAGGTAGCCCTCATTCCTGCTTCTTTTCCTCCTGGTAGAAGATTCTTCCATCTTCGACACAAGAAATGGCAAACTGCAGAGGGAATATTGTGTTCTTCTATCGCAAGGCTTTCCTACACTTAGAATTTGCACGAATTGATGCATGCAACAGGATTTCATTAGTTTATACAGAGACCGCTATGGCTGGGGTCGATTTCTCACTAATTACTCAAAGCAATTATGCATGTACAACTCAAGACAAGCTCTGGATGCAAAAAAGGCTAAGTAGCCTTAGAAATATTCCCGCCCTAAATTATGGGTTAGAGTAAATGCCCGCAGCACATGGGGGTCTTGTAGATTGGTCTTCGGCCTACTTGACCATGTCTTCAGATTGTCTTGGAAGTGGATGCAGAAAAAGTTATGTACCTGCCAAAAGGGTGTTTTAGGGAGATTAGTCCAAATTCAGAAATTTGTCTAAGTATGGAATTGGTGTTAAATTTGCCCAAGTGGCCTTAAGGAAATTCCCGCCATGCCTCATAGGATGATTTGAAAAATGTATTGAGAATGTGAGTCTCTAGAGCGTTGTATGGAGAATACAACCATGTCAGTTTCCTCACTAGAGAGTCTCTAAGGAGGAAGATGTCAACCTGCCAACTTTGTGAAACTTTCGAAATTGACTAAGTGTGAAAAAGTAGTCAAAACTACTCTAAGAGAATATAAATGCATGCCATAGTTTATAGCAGAATATAAATTCCGACACCACATGGGGGTCCTGTAGATTGTTATTTTTCCTACCTGACCATGTCTTCAGTTTGTCCTAGAAGTGCTTGAGGGAGAAGCTATGGACCTTCCAAAACAAGGGTTTGTGCTAGAGCAAGCAAAAATGGCTAAGTAGCCTCAGAAAGATGCCTACCCTCAATTATGGGTTAGAGTAAATTCCTGCAGCACATGGGGGTCTTGTAGTGTATTGGTTTTTCTACCTAACCATGGTATTATTTCTCCTTAAGCATGTCTGAAGACAAAGTTAGGAATATGCCAAAATGAGGTTTTGAGAATAGATTTTGGAGAAAGTCCTGAAAATGACAAGTGTTGGAAAACTAGCTCATGTAGCCTATAGAAAATGCCCACCACAAATTGTGTGTTTAAAAAAATGGCTGGACTGTATGGGGGTCTTGTAGATTGATATTTGTCCTACTTGATCATGTCTTCAGATGGTCTTGGAAGTAGCTGAGGAAGAAGTTATGAACTTTCCAAAACAATGTCCTAGGCAGATTGGACCAGACTAAGAAAATTGTCCTAGTGTTGGAAAAATTGGCTCATGTGCCCTTGGAAAAATACCCGCCGTACCTTATAGGTGTATGATAAAAATTATCTGAAGATATAATCCTACAGCTTGTTGAAGAGACTATCTCACCATGCTCTCACTTCTCAAAGAAGATGTTTGATGGAAAAGATAATGGTCCTCCAAAATAGAGTTTCAGGTTGTTTTGCACTATTCCAGTACTAGCAAAATTGCCTTAGTGTCCTCAGGGAAATGCCCGCCCTATCTAATTGGATGATGCGAAAAATGATATGAAAGTGTTAGGCTATATCTTGTTGATGGGTGCATCTAACCATGGTCTCAGTTATCCCGTGGAGTGTTTTATGATAAAGATATATATTTTCCAAAAGTAAGAAAAATATTATTTTGCATTTTATGAACACAAGAAAATTGGTTGTGTTAGATTCGGGAAATTGAAAAGGCATTTTGAAATGCCCGCAAGGAGGGGTTATTTTGATGATAAAATTAATTAGGTAGCATAGTCATGTTCCTTGGTGAACTGAATATCCAACGATACCTTCAGGTTGTCTTATGATGGTCTCATATGCAAGATGTCAATCTACCAAAAATAAGAAAAATAATATTTTACATAATGAGAACAAAAGAAATTTGGCCGTGTTAAACACAGGAGTTTGAGTGTGTGTGTCAACAGATTCATCTTGTGATATGGTCTTGTTCATTGTTGAAATGGCCATCTAGCCATGCTTGTAGGATTCCTTATGGTGATCACATGGGGGAGAAATCAATCTGCCATAGTAGAAGAAAAAAAGTTTTTATAAGTTAAAAACATTTTTGTTAAATTAAACAGTTTGGAAGCCTATTTTCAAATGATCTCTAGATAATGTGTGTGTATCAAAAAGTTCAAAAAGTGACATGGATTTGATCCTTGTTGAGGTGGATATCCTGCCATACTTTCAGTTTGCATTATGATGGTCATATATGCAAAAGATGGACCTACAAAGTTAGTGAAAAATAATAAACAAAGTTTATTAAATAAGAAGCTACATGAATCTATTTAGAAAAATATATAGAAATTTAATAAAAAGAATTGAGACAAAGTTTTGAAGAGACACATCTTACTATTGGAGAGATGCAATGTTTAGTTGAAGAAGTTTTAATTGATTATTTCATTAAAACAATAAATAACAAACATAGATTCGAAGAGGTGTCTAGGCATGATGACATGGCTAAGTAGCCTAAAAAAAATTCCCGCCCTAAATTATGGGTTAGAGTAAATTCCTGCAGCACATGGGGGTCTTGTGGTGTGTTGGTTTGTCTACCTAACCATGGTATTATTTCTCCTTTTAAGCATGTCTGAAGAAAAAGTTGAATCTACCAAAATGAGGTTTTAGAATAAATTTTGGAGAAAGTCCTGAAAATGACTAAGTGTTGGAAAAATCGCTCAGGTAGCCTTAAGAAAATGCCCACCACAAATTGCGTGTTGAAGAAAATGCCTACACCATATGGGGGTCTTGTAGATTGATATTTTTCCTACTTGATCATGTCATCAGACTGTCTTGGAAGTAGCTGAGGAAGAAGTTATGAACCTGCAAAAACAATGTTTTAGGCAGATTGGACCAGACTAAGAAAATTGTCCAACTGTTGGAAACAATGGATCATGTGGCCTTGGGAAAATGCCTACCGTACCTTATAGGTGTATGATAAAAATTATCTGAAGCTATCATCCTACATCTTGTTGAAGATGATATCTCACCATGGTCTCACTTCTCAAAGAAGATGTTTGATGACAAAGATAATGGTCTGCCAAAACAAAGTTTCAGGCTATTTTGCACTATTCTAGTACTGGAAAAAATGCCTCAGTGGCCTCAGGGAAATGCCCGCCCTATCTCATAGGATGATGAAAAAAATAATATGAAAGTGCTAGGTTATAACTTGTTGATGGGTTCATCTAACCATGGTCTCAGTTATCCTGTGGAGTGTTTTATGGCAAAGATATAAATCTTCCAAAAGTAAGAAAAATATTATTTTGCATTTTAAGAACACGAGAAAATTGGTTGTTAGATTCGGGAAATTGAAAAGGCATTTTGAAAAGCCCGCAAGGAGGGGTTATTTTGATGATAAAATTCATCAGGTAGCATAGTCATGTTCCTTGGTGAACTGAATATTTGTCCATACCTTTAGGTTGTCTTATGATGGTCTCATATGCAAAATATCAACCTGCCAAAAATAGGAAAAATAATGTTTTGCATAATGAGAACAAAAGAAAATTAACAAAGTGTTAAAAACAGGAGTTTGAGAGGTCAGTTGGAAATGCTTGCCAAGGGATGTCTTTGTGCAAGTAAATTTATCAAATTTCATGGATCCATTCTTTGGTAATTTGTCCATCTACTCTCGACTTCAGGTCTCCATAGAGTGTTCACACGCGTGAAATAGGAGTCTGCCAAAATGGGAAGAAATATGTTTTGATGTTAAATAGAGGTTGAGAAGCTATTTTGAAATGCTTGCTAGAGGTTGTGTGTGTACCAACAGATTTATCTTGTGATATGGTCTTGTTCATTGTTGAAATGGCTATATAGCCATGCTTGTAGGTTTCCTTATGGTGACCACATGAGGGAGAAATCAATCTGCCAAAGTAGAAGAAAAAATGTTTTTACATGAAGTTAAAAACAATTTTGTCTGTGTTAAATTAAACAGTTTAGAAGCCTATTTTCAAATGATCTCTAGATAATGTGTGTGTATCAAAAAGTTCAAAAGGTGACCTGGATCTGATCCTTGTTGAGGTGGCTATCCAGCCATACTTTCAGGTTTCATTATGATGGTCATATATACAAAAGATGGACCTACAAAGTTAGTGAAAAATAATAAATAGAGTTTATTAAATAAGAAGCTACAGGAATGTATTTAGAAAAATAAACAGAAATTTAATAAAAAGAATTAAGACAAAGTTTTGAAGAGACACATATTACTATTGTAGAGATGCAATGTTTAGATGAAGTTTTAATTTATTATTTCATTAAAACAATAAATAACAAATAGAGATTCGAAGAGGTGTCTAAGCATGATGACATGGCAAGGTGTAATTGGAACAAGACATGAAGGACATAGATGACTAAGGACATGCATAATGACATTGAGAAGCAAGCATGACAAGCATGGAACATATAGAGAGTCAAATGACCCTTATGTGGTCATTTGAAGATGATTTGGGCAAGACAAAGATGTTGGTGGAAAGATGATAAGGAAATGGTGACATGACAATAGACATGCAAACTTGATGACATAGATGGTTGCGGGCATGATAAGATTGGTAGAAAAAGATGTTGAAATTGAGTTCAAGCCTTATCTCAACGATTCACCCCCCCTCTCAGTGAGCATTGTGTCTAAAAGACTGAAGTTTCTATTGACACCAATAAGTGTTGTGCAATGGCCTTTGATTTACTCATAAGGAAACCTTGATAGTTTGTTCATTGGAACACTAGGTGGCCCAAATGGTCCAATCGAAAAGTTGTCCTTCTACCGTGGAAAGTAATTAACACTGTTTCAATGGCCAATAGATTAGTGGAGCATCGGGTCTATACAAAAAAAATGAATTGGTTGGAGTCATTGTTGACTGGACCCTCTTGTTGCAATTACTCTGGTTTAAATAAAAGGAGGGAGTTGTAGGGTTGTTAAATTTGTTCATAAGGTACATGACCTGAAGAATACAATTGTTATTTTGAGCCTCAATGTTAGTTTGTATCCCTAAAAAAAGGATGCATGCTTACCTTTTATGAATTTACTACCAGATGATTGTTGTAGAGTATGACTGATCTCTCTAGTTTTGGATATGGTTAATAAAGAAATACGGGCTCAATCTGCGCTCAATCAATCACCAAGAACCTTGTCACAACTACAGTAAATGTGCTAAGTGATATAGATTGGCATGCTCCCACAAAGGAGTTGTAAACTGGAAATATAAAAGGTAAAATTATCTATGTTGACATCGTATAGGTAACTAGGTTGCAGCAACAGAGATAGCTGTAATGAGGTGGTCAGTTTCATGGAAATTACTATTTATCCATGGCGACATCATATATGAACAAGTGTAAACATCTCTATGCAAAATATAAGGGCACATGGATGGCCTAAGGCGAGGGTATAGGCGACTTCTGTCATATACATAAAATATTATAACACACATAGCCAGTCAGACCTAGACCCAAGAAAAAAAGATGCAACAACCGGGGCAAAAAATCAAATCTATTTTATTATTATAGAGGGTTGCCATTTTATATGAAAACTTGTCCAAAATGTGAGCACGGTGCACTGCATAATAGGTGAACATAACACTAGTACTTCTTACTACACTGCTCCTAAGAATGCAATGGAAAAATGAGGCAGGAACTCTAAAACCAAGGGAAAAGCAGGGAATGGTACAACAAGAACACAATTAAGACAGATACATCTGATATTTTTATGTTTCTATACAAACATTGGATATGAAGCATGATGAAGAGGCTAGAAATGAAAATAGCAAAGTTATATTATACGACACGTACAAGAAAGTCATATAAAATATTAATGCCTAGGGAGAATGTAGGCAATACAAGAACCCTTACCTTATCAATCGCCTTTTGCCAGGTCCATTGGCCCATACCGCTTGCAAAGAGTTATCATAATAAATGGAAAACCACTGTGTTGGCTTGCAATTAAATTTATAAATTAAATAAATAATCCAATCCTAGAGCTATACACAAGTGGTCATTCTGCTAGGCATGGAAAATATCAAAATACTCTATGAAACAAAAAATGGGCATACAATTAAATCAACTAATGTTGTCTGGAAAGTGTGTTCTTGGGGTAATTCCACCAAGAGATGTGGTTCTAGAGTCACATTCCACATGTCCTACGAAGGAAATCAACAATCAATCTATCCAACACACATTTTCCGCCAGAATATCAACTCGCATTTAAATGCTATATTACAATACAGTTGCCTCATTGATGTGGAAACTTGTGTTTGGATTCGACAAGATTTCTTTAGCCATTGTATTAAAACAAAAAAAACACACAAATTTTAAAGTTTAAGAAATAAATATATTAAATACACATATAAATAGGTTTTTATTGGAAATGTGTGGACACTGTTAATACCACCATCCTGTCAAACAATATAAAACAAAAAACAAAGGAAAGAGTCATGTTATCTTACTATATGAATAAAATATCACTAAATACTCTGGATAAATCTTTGTTATCTATGAAATGTTAACTTTCCAGTAAATAATAGCCTGCACTGGTGTGGCTCATTGGCGGTTCAGTTGTTATGAAGTAACTTGTTGTAAATTAGAGGTCACGAGATCAAGTCCCATGTGGGTTTACCTGTGTCCCATGTCTTGCGAAGGGTGTGGGGCACCTAGGGGTATAGTGGTAGCGGGAATGGATCCCTAGACCCCGTGTCACGCGAGTACCAACCCAGCTCCAGTTGTCGATTCCCCTACTTACTAAAAAAGAAAAAACTTTCCAGTAAATAATATTTAGATATGGAAATATTTGTTCTAATAGAATGCACTTTGAGGAGCTCATGGAATGCTTTTGTAGCACACATATTAATACATTTTTTTGGCTTATAAGAGAATACTTCAATTTCTTGTTGACTCTAAGACTCACCCCATTACCATGCATTCTACAACCATGTGTGTATATGCCATATAAAGAGAGAGGAAGATAGAGACCTTTACGAAATAGTGCAATCCCTTGAGATAGGAAAGGGGGTGAAATATGGTGCGTCTTCGAAACAAGAGATATTTTCCTCATCACAAAATCGCAGTATTGACGAATTAGTTGAAGCATTCATCACCACAGTATTCAGAACCAAATCCACCTCTGCTCTCCAACGATCAGAATGCAAAGAGCCACCCTGCAAGAATTATCAAAATATAAACAAAGTTTTAATAAACAGAAATTTCAATTATCTGCAAGGAAATACAAAAAAATTAATTTAATCCAAAAAAATTAAATACACATGAACTGAAAGGAAACATATTGTGTAAAAACAACTTTGCAAATTTAACGATACAATTTCTTGCTCAGAATTTATTATGCATTCTTTAAAATATTTCATTTTAAAGTTTGGTGTATGGTGATTTTTCTTGGCCCCTTTTGTATTATTTATTTCTTATCTTTTCTTCTAACAATCCTTACAAACGAGGAGACCGACATCTTTTCAACGACATCCTCCAACTGTAGAGTTAAATTCAAACCATTATGAAGCAAAACCCTAAACATGAATTTGTTCTCCTCAGGTTCAGGCTTGGGTTTCTTCTTAGGAAGCACTCCAAGGTAGCGCTCACTACTGCTTCTTTTCCTCCTGGTAGAATATTCTTCCATTGTGGACACATGAAACAACAAACCACAGAGGGAATACTGTGTTCTTCTATCACAATGCTTGCCTACACTTAGAATTTGCAAGAAATGATGCATGTAATGGGATTTCGTTAGTTTATACAGAGAATGCTATGGCTGGGGTCGATGTCTCACTAATTACTCAAAGCAATTATGCATCTACAACTCAAGACAAGCTCTGGCATTCCACAATTGCTACAAAGCTCTGCTCAGTAGCCTCAAAACCACTATGAGCAAACAAAAACAGTTTTCGATAGAACATTCAGCCTTCAAACTCCAAAAATTTTCCATTATCAAAGAAAAACTAACAACTGTACTATTAAAAACATTCACAGTATAGCTTTGAACTGTCAATTCATGGAAATTTTGACATGATTCCCAAAAGGAATGGTCAAAACTAGAAACAAACCCACATTTTGCAGACATGCCAACTAGATAAATACCCACAAAATCATATGAATCAAATCCATATTTTATGGTGAGGATATGAACTTGCTTACCCTAATCATAAGCCGTGATGTTTGCAAAAATCAGAAGCACCGTCGAGAAATTAAAATCAGAAGCCTCTTCATCTTTCCCATTCAGAGCATACCCTGCAATCATATAGCTCCACATTCCCTTCCTCCTTTTCCTCGGTAACTATTGGTTTTATTTCTCACATTGAATTTGCCAAGTTCACCTAGACAGCTCGTGCTTCATGCTTTCAAGGATATTTGAGCCATTTCATCTCCACCACATCCACAACAATGAAAAAAACCATGAATAAAATAAAAACACAATAGGTAATCAAGAAAAACATAGAAGGAAACAAACCTGAAGGTCTAAACATTGCTGCCATTCTGGAGGTGGGGCAGGTGGTTCTAGAAGCATGGGATCACATGCGAAGGGAGTGGATGATGCACTAATAGGAAAAGTAAAGATGATGCGAAGCTCAGAACAATTTAGTGAATACCAAAGTAAAGATCTTGTCATCACATCATCATCATCATCATCATCATCTCCCTCTTCCTAATCAACATCTACAGTCGATCCACGGAAAGTGGTAGGGGGCTGTAAAGATCTACAGTCGGAAAAAGAAGTTGGGTAGATCAACGGGTGAGAAGCATTTTGCGATTAGAAGTTGATCACTTATTCATATGAAAAAGGCTTAGTAGAATGTCAAAGTTCTCAAGGTTGAGTGGTCCCGATGAAGGTAGTTTAGAGATTGACGGTTGATATTGATCTCCACAAATCAAGCTGTGCAGGTTGATAGTGTTGATCTCCCCTATTATGTCTCCCCTCCTCCCTCGCCTCACCTTTTCAATTGAGTCCTCTTCTTCTTCCTCCTCTTCCTTTCATGGGCTCTTTGATCTGCGCCCTGAGTGCCCTCGAAACAAAGAATGATCTTTGAAAGTCTCCGGACACGTCAGAGACTATCCATAATCCACCTAAAAATGGGGCTTTTGTTTGATCACTTTGAATTGAGCATCTCGGGAGGACATGATTCAATTATAAAAATAGTTGTTGAATTTAAGGTTGATAAAAATAGTTGCTTCCTGAAAGCATTAGGTTTACATTCTGGGGTTTTTCTTTTAGGTAGGTGCACCGAAGGATACTTTTTTCAATGTGTTTGAATAATAATTATATGCATCGAGTTTTGAAAAGAGAATTGAGAATCCCTATCAATCCCTCTCATTTGACATCTAGATGTTAGTAGACTCAAGACTAAAGTTTGAAAGATAAATTTTCAAGTCTTCTAATACTTAGGCTTATTATGGTGAAGACGATGCTTAGGGATTAGGTGGAGTTTGAAATTGAATGGCTAGTTACTCATGAACTGTGTCCATATGGACAAACATATCAATTAGCTTTGTGATGGTATTTGTTACTTTTTTTTCTCCATTCATGGAAATGTGGATCCTAAAAAACTTATTTAGCTGGAAAGATAATGCTACAATGCTTTTAATAGCATGTAGAAAAGTTCATTTCAAAACATGTAAGGTAAAATGTCATGGAAAAGTTATTCTTCCAATTTTTTTTACTTTTATGTTGTTTATTTAAACCATTGGTTATGGCAATGATCAAGTGGTCACAACAAGGATCAACACTTTTAAATCTCCCAGGGATGTACAATGTTAGAAGTACACTAGTTTTAGGTGGATATGTTGGCACTTGATAGAGATCATCTTTTTAGTTTGTTATTAATGTTAGGGATTTGATGCTTGATCTCTTTTGGCCTTGTAACATAGCAGTTATAATAGTGGAGCTCTTATCAAAACAATTCTAGACAGAAATAAGCTTTAGTATGCCATGAGCCTACTTTCACCCCTAAAGTTTCATATTATGCATTCAGATAAGGTTGAGGGTAGTTCTCAACTACTCTAATCACTTTAGCATGATAAGAAACAAACATTTCCCTTCAAAAAATAAATAGGCCAAAGAACATGCAGTACAAAAAACCAATACTCCTAATGGTTATGGCTATGTTCACATTAACAAAACAAGTGCATCAATCTCTTTCTAAATGGGCTTTTTCCCAATCTCATCTTCCATTACCCTTACATATTCTTCATTCTCAACCTTTATTTTAGTCTCTCCTCCTATATAATAACTCTTGAGTAATCCCCATAAAAGGAATATGGAAGTGATCATATGTACATGGTTTACCTCACTAATTCCATGTAAATGTTGAATCACTTGGGATTTCTTCTTATTGTCATTTTTTTTCATATACATTGTTTTTAATAAATATCCCCATAAAAGGAATATGGAAGTGATCATATTTACATGGTTTACCTCACTAATTCCATGTAAATGTTGAATCACTTGGGATTTCTTCTTATTGTCGTTTTTTTTCATATACATTGTTTTTAGTAAATAATAAATTTTTTTTAACACTTAAATTTTCAAATGAAAAGAATGATTTATTTTTAAATGCCAACATTGAAGGGTTCAATTTCTCATAGCCCTTCAAAGTAAAATGAGACCTGCCCTTCAAATTTGATCCCTAGCGAATCTGGAGCCGTTCCACCTGGTAAAGGTGGTGTCCTAGTCAGGTCTGGTACAGAAAGGATGTCCTCACGTACGAGCTGACCAATAATCATATCCCTCAAGGCCATTTGTGACACGCCCTAGGTGAAGATCATGTCCAAAGCATCACCGATTCACTAGCCTTCCCAACTCTAGAGATTCGGTACGTGGCTTGCGTAGAAAATAGTAGGAGATCATGAAGTTCAGATATTTGAAGCGACGAACCTGGGCTCTACATGAAGCAAAGGGATGCGGCTAGCCGAAACCGTTTCGAACACCACTGTCAGCGTAAGTGAAAAGGAAAAGAATGTCACGTCCAAACATCGCGATCCATGTGGACATCAATGCAGCATATTCAAAGGAGATGGCATGATTGGATTCTCAGTAGAAAATAGAGATCCCTACCCACGTCCACTTGTGTTGCCATTATGTTGACCAGTCATCTCTGTATCCAAATTCATCTTCATCACCCTATATAAACACCACCTTCCCAGGCCGATTAAGATGCATAATATGAATCAGTAATTAGAGGCAATGATCGAAGTGTTATTCTGCTAAGAGATTCTAAGAATTATGAAAGAGTTGAAATGGCAATATGCTTTGAGAAGCTTGCCAGTCTCGGGGTGTTGATGGTTGGTGAGCTTGATTCCACGCTCATCTGTCACCCTGGTTTTTCATACCAGGAAAGCGCCAACCATCGGGGCCTGGATGTGAAGCACTTTGAATGTTTCTGGATAGATGTACCTTCGGCTGCGCGGTGCCTGGGTTTTCCTGTCCCAGGCCCTATCTCCCCAGAAATCCTCGAAGAAATCGTGGCTTCTAAAGTCTCGGTATTCGTTCTCCCATTGCATCTTCCACATAGACTTGGGGACCCCAGTGGATTTTTCTTGGCCCCTTTTCTATTAATTATTCCTCACCTTTTCTCCTAACAGTCCTTACAAACTCGGCGACCGACATCTTTTCCACGGCATCCTCCAACTGCAGAGTTAAATTCAAACCATTAAGAAGCAAAACCTTGAACATGAATTTGTTCTCCTCAGGTTAGGGCTTGGGTTTCTTCTTAGGAAGCACTCTAAGGTAACCCTCATTGCTGCTTCTTTTTCTCATGGTAGAAGATTCTTCCATCTTGGACACAAGAAATGGCAAACCGCAGAGGGAATATTGTGTTCTTCTATTGCAAGGCTTTCCTACACTTAGAATTTGAAGGAATTGATGCATGCAACAAGATTTCATTAGTTTATATAGAGACCGCTATGGCTGGGGTCGATGTCTCACTAATCACTCAAAGCAATTATGCATGTACAACTCAATATAAGCTCTGGATGCAAAAATGGATAAGTAGCCTTAGAAAGATGCCCGCCCTTTATTATGGGTTAGAGTAAATGCCCACAGCACATGGGGGTCTTGTAGATTGGTCTTTGGCCTACCTAACCATGTCTTCAGATTGTCTTGGAAGTGGATGAAGAAAAATTTATGGACCTGCCAAAAGGATGTTTTAGGCAGATTAGTCCAACTTGAGAAATATGTCTAAGTATGGAATTGGTGTTAAATATGCCCAAGTGGCCTTACGGAAATGCTCGCCATGCCTCATAGGATGATTTGAAAAATGCATTGAGAATGTGAGTCTCTAGAGTGTTGTATGGAGCATACAACCATGTCACTTGCCTCACTAGAGAGTCTCTAAGGAGGAAGATGTCAACCTGTCAAATTTGTGAAACTGTGGAAATTGACTAAGTATGAAAAAGTAGTGAAAACTACTCTAAAATTATAAAGAATATAAATGCCCACACCACATGGGGGTCCTGTAGATTATTGTTTTTCCTACCTGACCATGTCTTCAGTTTGTCCTAAAAGTGCCCGAGGGAGAAGTTATGGACCTGCCAAAATAGGGGTTTGTGACAGAGCAAGCAAAAATGGCTAAGTAACCTCAGAAAGATGCCTGCCCTAAATTATGGGTTAGACTAAATTCCCGAAGCACATGGGGGTCTTGTAGTGTGTTGGTTTTTCTACCTAACCATGGTATTATTTCTCCTTAACATGTCTGAAGACAAAGTTATGAATCTGCCAAAATGAGGTTTCAGAATAAATTTTGGAGAAAGTCTTGAAAATGACCAAGTGTTGGAAAACTGGCTCAGGTAGCCTTAAGAAAATGCCCACCACAAATTGTGTGTTGAAGAAAATGCCCACACCGTATGGGGGTCTTGTAGATTGATGTTTGTGCTACCTAATCATGTCTTCAGACCGTCTTGGAAGTAGCTAAGGAAGAAGTTATGAACCTGCCAAAACAATGTCTTAGGCAGATTGGCCTAGACTAAGAAAATTGTCCTAGTGTTGGAAAAACTAGCCATGTGGCCTTGGGAAAATACCCGCCGTACCTTATAGGTGTATGATAAAAATTATCTAAAGATATCATCCTACAACTTGTTGAATAGGCTATCTCACCATGGTCTCAGTTCTCAAAGAAGAGGTTTGATGACAAAGATAATGGTCTGCCAAAACAGATTTTCAGGCTGTTTTGCACTATTCTAGTACTGGAAAAATTGCCTTAGTGTGCTCAGGGAAATGCCCACCCTATCTCATACGATGATGCAAAAAATAATATGAAAGTGTTAGGATATATCTTGTTGATGGGTGCATCTAACCATGGTATCAATTATCCCGTGGAGTGTTTTATGACAAAGATATAAATCTGCCAAAAGTAAAGCAAATATTATTTTGCATTTTAAGAACACAAGAAAATTGGTTGTGTTAGATTCGGGAAATTGAAAAGGCATTTTGAAATGCCCGCAAGGAGGGGTTATTTTGATGATCAAATTCATCAGGTAGAATAGTCATGTTCCTTGGTGAACTAAATATCCAGCCATACCTTCAGGTTGTCTTATGATGGTCTCATATGCAAAATATCAATCTGCCAAAATAGAAAAAATTATATTTTGCATAATGAGAACAAAAGAAATTCGACCAAGTGTTAAAAACAAGAGTTTGAGTGTGTGTGTCAACAGATTTATCTTGTGATATGGTCTTGTTCATTGTTGAAATGTCTATCTAACCATGCTTGTAGAATTCCTTATGGTGATCACATGGAGGAAAAATCAATCTGCCATAGTAGAAGAAAAATTGTTTTTACAAGTTAAAAACATTTTTGTCTAAGTATTAAATTAAACAGTTTGGAATCCTATTTTCAAATGATCTCTAGATAATGCTTGTGTATCAAAAAGTTCAAAAAGTGACATGGATCTGATCCTTGTTGAGGTGGCTATCCTGTGATACTTTTAGTTTACATTATGATGGTCATATATGTAAAAGATGGACCTGCAAAGTTAGGGAAAAATAATCAACAAAGTTTATTAAATAAGAAGCTACATTAGATGTATTTAGAAAAATAAACAGAAATTTAATAAAAAGAATTGAGACAGAGTTTTGAAGAGACGCATCTTACTATTGGAGAGATGCAATGTTTAGAAGAAGTTTTAATTGATCATTTCATTAAAACAATAAATAACAAGCAGAGATTCGAAGAGGTGTCTAAGCATGATGACATGGCAAGGTGTATTTGGAACAAGACATGAAGGACATAGATGACTAAGGACATGCATAATGACATTGACAAGCAAGCATGACAAGCATGGAACATCTAGAGAGTCAAATGACCCTTCTGTGGTCATCTGAAGATGATTTGGGCAAGACAAAGATGCTGGTGCAAAGATGACAAGGAGATGATGAAATGACAATAGACAAGAAAACTTGATGACATAGATGGCTGCGGGCATGATAAGATTGGTAGAAAAAGACGTTGAAATTGAGTTCAAGCCTTAGCTCATTGATTCACCCTCCCTCTTAGTGAGCATTGTGTCTAACAGACTGAAGTTTTCATTGATGCCAACAAGTGTTGTGCAATGGAATTTGATTTACTGACAAGGAGACCTTGATAGTTTGGGCATTGGAACACTAGGTGGCCTAAATGGTCCAATCAGAAAGTTGTCCTTCTACCGTGGAAAGTAATTAACACTGTCAATGGCCAATAGCTTAGTAGAGCATTAGGTCTATAAAAAAATGAAATGCCTAGAGTCATTGTTGACTGGACCCTCTTGTTGCAATTACTCTGGTTTAAATAAAAGGAGGGATGGCCTAAGGCGGGGGTATAGGCGGTTTCTGTCATATACATAAAATATTATAACACACATAGCCAGTCAGACCTAGACCCAAGAAAAAAGATGCAAAAACCCGGGCAAAAAATCAAATCTAATTTATTATTATTGAGGGTTCCCATTTCAGGATTTCTCTCTATGATCGGACATAAGATAGAAGCAATATTTTGCTTTGAGTTTCATTGCAAGCTAGTTCATGTTTACTGGCTTGAATATGAACCGAGGGAGGGATGGAATTCAATTCTCACCTAGAACAAGTTTACTCTGTTATGCAAATAGCCACATCTTCTTATAAGTTATATGTGGACGGAAATGCATGAGTTGACCCATGCGTAAACAACCAAGAGCTGTTGAAAGCTGGCATTGGTTTGGCGGGTGTGCAAAGATAGCCATATATCGTCGATATAGAGACGAAAGTTTGTCGAAAATTAAACAACGTCGATATTGCCACATTTTTTCCGCCATGATAAAAAAAAATGAAGTATTAATCCACGAATGTTCAAAACGTGGAAATATTTCGTTGAAAAATCTGCCCAAATGTATTAGTGACTTCTTTTGATCCTTCAATATAGTGTTGATATCATCCTTTTCCACTGGAATTATCTATCCTTGCAACTCCTGGTAGGCAGGGGTCTTATACCATGGGCTAAAAATAGAAACAAATTCAAACATAAACTAGAAGAAATGATTGGTAGTTTTAATTCTCAAAGGTATTTCACTCTAAAAGAGACACTTATGCACTACCTTGTTTGCTTCTTACTACTCCTTCCTTTTAACCATTGACTAGTTGGAAGGTTGTGCCCCATCTATGGATATTAGAACAAACAAAAGTGAGTACCTCATGGAAGGTGAACCCATGGAATACCACTCACTTCCCTTAGTCCCATATATTCCTACATGGTTCTTAAGGATCTGGATACTCCAATAACATAAATTTCAAGTTTGTGAGCCATTGTCTCTTCCTTCATTTTATCCTTTTTGTTATAATATAAACATCATCTAGATTATAGAATTAGGCATATTAATAAAGTCACTCGATGACTTTATGTATGTGTTTATGGTTTCTTTGTGTTTACTCTTCATAACATGGTATCATAACCACTAACATTATATATGTGTTTATGGTTTCTTTGTGTTTATTCTTCATAACATGGTATCATATCTTAGCTACGAAGTTGATGCAAAACAACAGAAAGGCTTAAAAGTGACCAAGTTCGATGGCTAACCAAAACACTTTATTGGATACACATCAAGAAGTTGGACAGTTTACAAACAAGTCGAAACTAGGTATTGTATTTCTAGTTTCAAAGACAGACATATTATTTTGCTTGATTCAAATGCTAGGTTCATATGGATACACATCAAGAAGTTGGACAGTTTACAAACAAGTCGAAACTAGGTATTGTATTTCTAGTTGCAAATACAGACATATTATTTTGCTTGATTCAAATGCTAGGTTCATTTTTTAAGGGAATTAGATTTATTTTGATTTAAAGTGGAATATAAATATTTTTCTAGGTTAACTAAAAGATTTAAGAAAACAAAGTAGGAATTCGCAGGGTTTCTAATGGATTTGTTGTGCAACTATTTTTTCCAATTGTACGACTATACTTACATATTGTAAGATTGTATGAAGTGTACATAATTTGTATCACATATCCCATTTTTTGGGGTGTTTTATCTATTGTCTTTGACGCCTTAGAAAGCGTCTCTATAGTTTTTATTTTTAGGTTGAATTTATGGAGATTTGGGCACATATGGCTTCCTTACACCACGGTGATGATGTAGCACTTGACTACTTTGTTTGCAGCTGCTTGGTTGCATTTGGTACTTGTTTTAACATCCTTGTGGGCTCCTCCTTCCACATAGTTTGCATTCGGTGTGGTTGTGGTGAATTGGCATATGCATTTGATAACCCGGCATGCTCTTTGTGATGAATGTACAAGCATTATCAATGGGCATGGAGTCACTGGAGTCAAAGGCTGAGTATCGATAAAAATTATCAATGATTGGTAGTGGAATCATTTAGAATGGTAACAGATATGAGAATTACAATTAGAGTCCACTAACACAAAGCATTAGCTAGAATGAATTTTGTGTTAACTTTAGAGAAACAATGGAGTGTTCGTGTATATTCTCTTTTGCATAGTTGTCTCAAAATCCCAAGAGTTGATTACCTTCAAATCAATAACTATATGCATGCCGCAGCTAAGAGTGTAAATGGTCTTAATCAGTTAGACCAAACTAAAATAGGGCGTGTTCAACAAAACAAACAATCTCACGAGTCACAAATTGTATTTAACCATATAAGAATTATTTATATATAATTAAAAATCTTACAACAACTTACCATATAAACATTATATATAGTAGAATAACTTACAATATTTAAAAAAGAATGAATTTAAAAATAAAAATAAAAATAAATCTTACAATATTTATTTTTTTAAGCAAAATAAAAATCCAATCCAAAAATGATTTGTTTCACTCTGTGTCCCGTTTTTAACTGATAAATTTCTAAATTTCTACGCCTCATTTTTTAAGCATAATAAAAATTACACTCAACACAACACTACCGCACAATCCAATCCAAAAATGATTTGTACTGGTTAAATGTTTAAGCTCATTTCCTAGACTACTCAAAGGGTTGCCATTTGGTTTGCCTTCTGGCATCTCATTATTCTCCCCATAATCTACCAATTTACCATCATGAGAAACCATCTCACAGTTACAGTTACCATTTTGTAACTCAACTTTGCTTATTACAGATTCTTGAGAAACTAGTGTGTCGAGTTCCTTATATGGAGATGGTTTCATTTTCATATTCAGTAACTGCTTTACTTCCTCTTTCCTTTCCAACGCATTCAGTCTGTCTACCTGTTCTTTAAGCTCACGAACTTCCCTACTTTCTTTAATCAAAGGAGCAACAACAACTTCAACAGAGGCCAATCTTTCAGCAGATTTAAGTATTGTTTCTGCATATGAATCAGGTTCAGGACTTACCTTGCCCCTGAGGAATCCATGTTCTTAACTGATGGGTAAATTTACTAAAACAATGGCGTAAATTTGAAGGTAAATTTCACCTTCAATCTCATAATGAAATATAGATATCACTTTGCTCCCCTATGAATTATCGTTGAAATCATCTCCATATCCATTTAGCAGCAAATCTAGGGCCAATTTTCGTTTATTGCCTGTCCTTTCGCCAAAATAGAAATCCACGGAACTTGACGCCCTTTACTACAGTAAAATAAATATTAAAAAAATGGAAGAAAATCACTTATCTATCAATATTTTCTTTTAC
>LPNX010472770.1:0-24738 GCA_001517045.1 Pseudotsuga menziesii
TAAAGCTTTCAGAGAATCCAGTGTTTCATGACAGATCGAAACACATTGAAATGAGGTATCATTTCATCAGAGACCTAGTGCAGAGAGGTGCTCTGAAGTTGGAGTACATTCGTACAGATGAACAGATTGCAGATATCTTGACCAAGCCTCTAACAGCATCAAAGTTCGTGTACTTTCGTGACAAGCTTGGTATGGCATAGAATGCCTCTCTCGCTGAGAGGGAGTGTTGATTTTTTTGAGCAGCATCGAGAGCCCTTCTCTTCGGAGAATGGGACCACCTGGTCCGGGACCACGGTGAAGACTCAACCCAGTGTTGAGTGACCATTCTGTTGAATGGTAGATATCTGGTCTGGGACCATGATATAAACCCAGATCTGCCCTGGGTAGACTCAACCTTGTGTTGAGTAGACATCTGGTCCGGGACCACGATGTAGACCAGTCTGGGACTGGTAGACTCAGCTTAGTTCTGAGTAGCCATTCTCTAGGAGAATGAAGACACTGTAAGCCCTAGACTGGGTTCGGGTATGTGTGTGGCACTTTGACACTTGATCTATGGGCTTGGTGTGCTTCTCCAAGGATTAGCTACCCTTGGTTAAGTTACCCTGGTACCAGATCTAGGTGTCACACAGTGTGTGAGATAAAAGCATTAATAACTCTCTTGGTTTATGATGATGTACTTTTGAAATAAAAAATAAAAGTACCCTTTTTGGTAAAAGGTACCACAGGGGCACTTGGTAAAAGGCCAAAGTCAAATGTCAAAGAAGAAAAATAAAAGTACCCTTTTTGGTAAAAGGTACCACAGGTAATGACCACAGGGGCACTTGGTAAAAGGCCAAAGTCAGAAGTCAAAGAAAAAATTTTTTTTTTTTGGTAAAAGTGAAAGTGAAATTAGGGAAAGAATAAAAATATTATTATTTTTATTTTTCCTAATCTTGTCCACTTAGAGGTGAACAAAGGCTATAAAAGAAGATCAAGCATTCTCATTTGTTACACACACTTTTGCTCTCACAGGAGAAGAAGACTGTCTTATGTTCAAACCCTCAGCTAGGGTTTTATCAACAAAGTCCATCTTCAGCATTTTTGCACAGCTATCTTCAGCATTCCATTTTTTGGGCAGATTTCAGCAGATTGAATTTTTGGGCAGATTTCAGCAGACTGAATTTTTTTTTGCAGATTTCAGCAGACTGAATTTTTGTGGCAGATTTCAGCAGACTGAATTTTTTGGGCAGATTTTAGCAGTTTGATATTTTCAGGCAATTTTCAGCAGTCTGATATTTTCAGCAGTCTGATATTTTCAGGCAGTTTTCAGCAGGCTGATTTTTTTGGGCAGATTTCAGCAGACTGAATTTTTGGGCAGATTTCAGCAGACTGAATTTTTTGGGTAGATTTCAGCAGTCTGATATTTTCAGGCAGGAGAGAGAAAATCTCAGTTTTTCTAAGAAAGCCCTAAATTGGTAATTTTCTGTAATTCTGAAAATTGTGGGTAAAATTATCAGTCTAATTTTTTACTGATGAATTTTACAGTTACTGTGGTCAAAATCCAGATCTGGATTTGAGGAACTTTTTGAAGAATTTCTTAAGCCATCTCATTTACGAGATGAGCTATTAATGCTTTTGGGGTTTTTGTCCTTTGAAGGTTTCCCCAGTAAAAAATATTCTGTCCATGTGTGCCGATGTGATGAATGTGTTTTTTACTGCACTGCTGATCTATTTATGTTTATCTGCAAATTTTTAAAGTTTATGCTAATGCTGAAAATTCAACAGATACAATCCCACTGCAACATCACTACTCCCCCTTTTTGGGAAGATCTTTTCGAACCACACCAAGCTTGTCTCGAAAGTGTTCGAACTCTACTCGAGGCAGAGGCTTCGTCAGTACATCATCATCCAAACCATCAACATCTACATCTTCAGTATGTGAATACTGAACTATCACCATCTATATCTCCAGTATGTGAATACTGAAAGCATCATCATCTATATCTTCAGTATAGAAATACTGAAAGCATCATCATCTATATCTTCAGTATAGAAATACTGAAAGCATCATCATCTCTATATTCAGTATAGAAATACGAAATTACCATCATCTGTATCTACAGTATGTAAATACTGAAATGTCATCTATATCTTTAGTATGGGAATACTGAAACATCATCATCTCTATATTCAGTATAGAAATATTGAATCACCATCATCTGCATCTACAGTATCATCATTTGCATCTTATCTTGTATGTAGAAATGCCAGATTTCTACGTGTTACGTTGGAACATAGGGTTCTTTGTCATCACAACTATGTTTATCACATAGAATCATTGTAGTGTCCATCTTCAGGTCAAAGAGACCTGATATCAGCTTCTGAAGCCATATGGCTTCACAACTTAGTAGAGCAATCTGCTATGTATTTTGCTTCAACCGTGCCAAAATTAAAGATTATAGTCAAAACGGGAGACCCCTGGGGGGATTCGGATGGCCCGAAAGTCACTTTCGAACAACAGCTTCTCCTCTTTCTGTTATACCTGCTAAAAAAACAACGAGCTTATTAAATTGAAATATGCCCAAAAGCACTTTGAAAGTACCTTTGGGTCAGCTTACTTTAAACCAACAACAAGCTAAGTTAAAACTAGTAAAAAACGGTAAAAACGGAACCAAGGAAAGCAAGCTTTCCTTGGGGTCTTGGCTTGCTTTTGGGGCAGCCAATGTGATATGCACTGATTGTTGGATTTTATCTTTTAAAACAGAAAACATAAATCTAATGCATGCAAACTACGAATTCTCTTTAAATTGCCATGCAAAACGGACGATTTCCCTAAACTAGATCTAGAATGCTTTATGAAACTTTTTAGGAATGAGATCTAGATTATGAGCCTTGAGACAATAGATCTATGTTAAGTTTTACTTTAAGATAATAGATCTGCATGATATCAAAGCTTGTAAACAAAGTAACTAGGTAAAATTTGGATTTTTAGAAGGAGGAAGAGAGAGAAAGAGTGCTGAAAGCCTGGGAATGTTGGGCTTTGGAGTTTGCTTTGGTGGAACACCGAGGAACTATGTCCTCAAAAAGATCCTGAAGATGAGGAAGATTCAAACTAGCTCAACCCCTTCTATAAGTGAGATCACCTGCAACTTAGAAATCCTTGCACAAACGGATGGTTAAAACATGTGTGTTGCTGGAAAAAGACAATTAGAAAGCATGCAATTAAACTTAAAATACATGCAACTCCAAGAGATCTGAAACAAGCGAACAGTAAGAGCATAAATCAAACTAGAATGATCTCTTACCCTAACAGGAGGGAGCTCTCTCCTTCAAGGCCAACAATTAACCGGTAAAAAGCAAAGATTAATAATACAGATTATACCTCATAAGCACTTGACAATCACCATCCACACATGAAAAGCATTACACCATAGATCTTGCCTCCAAAGCTTCTTTATTCCAAAATAGTACACAATACAATAGCAACAACTCTTCAATCCAACTTTAACTAGCTTGGAAAGGAGGAGACTGAGCTTTATTTATAACAAAAATTGGAAATCTAGCCCAGGGGGGCGCAATTCCCAAGGAGAGAGAGAGAGTGCAGCTGTAGGTGGAGTCAATCTGAGCTTGATCTGAGTCTCACTGAGTGCAACTGTCAATTGGAGAGCTGATCGGATTGACACCTCAACCTGTTAACTGAAACATCCACCAAAACTCATCCAGATGGGCCCACACGTGTGGAGGAGAGAGAGAGGGCGCGATTCCCAAGATTGCATGCTGTGGTGCACTCCCAGTTCAGCCCAGATCACCTCCTTCTGTCAAGGAATGGTCATCTCCAGTCAATCTCAAGATGATGAGACTGATTTTAGTCAAATTGGAGCAAATCCCACTGATTTAGGATTTGGGGTTTTCTCCATTATTTAATTAATTTATTAATTAAATTAATTAATATTTGATTTTTTTGGATTTTTGACCTGAGCGACGGACAAATCACTCAAAACTTAGGAAAAGTGGGTTTATGGGTTTACATGGTGCTCTGAGCTTGAAAATGAGCACCCCCATGACTGAAACTGATTTTCGAGCCCACTTTTATTACAAAACCAATTTTTCCATTTAGACTATTAAAAAATAGCCTAAGTTTTGGAAAAATTAAAACTTAAAAAAACTTAAAAAATTAAAAAAATTTAAAATCTAGGGGGACTTAGACATGTTCATATGATTCGACCATAATGCCTAGCATGTTTATACATTGACGCATAGACTCAAATAACCTCAATAGGCCTAAATGCCAAGCTGACCACTCCAACTTTGGAGGTATTGAGTGAAAAACTTAGAAATTATCAGTCGTTTATTCAACAACCAATAATAACCAAGGAAAAAAACACTTTGGGCTGATCGGATTGACAAATAAAGTCTAAGAGACCGAGTCTTTTACAAACACTATCATGCTAGAACATTTTATTGCAACTCCGCTATGGGGTATGAACATGTGATACAGTACAACAAGCACTTCCCAGAAGCACTTCCGAAGGTCTTCTGAAGTCCGAACAAATCATCTTTGTCTGATTCACCAGGCTCACTTGATAAAAAACCATTAAGTACAACTTAGGTGGTAACAGGGTGCAAGTTCAAGCCCTATTTGTTATTGGCCTATGTTATAATCTATGGGATTACATGTGGTTACCGGTAGTTTACAACAAACATATAATCATACACAAGAGCATGCATGCATAAAGTGAGTAAGGAAGAAAGTAATGCTAATGCCAACAACAAGCCTCTTATATTATATCATAGAAATATATTGTACATTGGAAGGCAAATCTCTGTATCTCTCTCCCTCTCTCTGCAAATCTCTGTATCTCTCTCTCTCCCTCTTCATGGATCACTAGCACGCGCGCACGCATGCATGCAAAGACATAAAAGACTATGGATCCTCGTCAATTCTCTATTGTGTTTTGGGCTTTGTCTTTCTTGACATAAAAGACTATGTTTCTAAGCTTTTCCAAGTTTACTTGTTGTAGGATTTTATATTGTTCTCCTTAATTATAATCCATGTAGTATTAGCTAAAAATCCCTTATGTATTATCCTCTTGTCAACTTGTTCTTTTGTTAAGAGGCTCTCATTAAAATTTTAGACATGCTTTTTAACTTTGATTGACATCTTGAAGTGAGTTCCATTTTTTGTTACTCTAACATGTTTTTTTTTTATCTTTCTTGCATTAGTTGTTGTATGCAAGTATTGTAAGATTTGGTCACCAACTTTCAACCACTTCACTCTAGACTTTAGCCTCTAATAACTTTCCTCACATATTTATGTTGGGAATTCTTTTTTTGTTCAAGTTCTTTTCTTGGGTTGAGAGATTGTCAACAAATTCCTTTTCGTCAATCCTCCATCATTTTCCCTCTAGTTTACACACTTAGAATTATCTTTGCTTTGCCAGCCTTTATATTGGTTTTTACTCGTTCTTTAATAGTTTTTGAGTTATTTATCTTGATTTGTAGGAGGTGAGAAGCAGAGCCATAGCTACTTATGGTGGATTTCTACAATCTTTGTGTTAGAGGTAAGAATATAACATTATGTTCCACACATAATAATGAATAATATACCTAAGAGACACGATATATAAATGGGTGCCATTGTACCCTAATATGCAATTATTAATAGTGTATTGTACATGATATGATTCGATGATATGTATGAGGTTGGGATAACCTTATACTTATAGGTTTCAATAGTGGGAAAGAACCTTTTAGGTTAGCTTTGCCATTAATAATAACAAATGTAGGAAGAAGACCAACTCTAACTGTAACTTAACCCAGTGCGACCATTGAAGGGTTGCAAGTGTCATGAAGGCAAAATTGCCACATTAACACTGACATCCCTTCTTATGGTTGACATAGGGATGCAAAGAAGGAACATTGACATGGTATGGCAACCTTTGAGACCGAAGTTGTGTTAAAAATTTAACTACGGCAAGTCTGATTTGATAGCAATAACGGTCTTCTTAATTTTTAGCAGACCTTAAACATATGATTATGAGATAATATGACAATAGTAAATGAACTATAGATAACCAAAAACAAAGAATAGTCAACCATCCATAAGAACACAAGATTTTTACCTTGGGAAAACCTTTCAAGGAATAAAAACCCCAACAACGAATAATCTTCCTTAATATGAGATGATTGATTTTTTACATGAGTAGATTAAAATTCAGCAGACTTTTACATCAGAGATAAATTGCCCCTAGGGAAAACATACCAAGAGAAGGAGGCTGTCGATAGATGAAAGCCTGAGCAAGATGACCACCGTCATCAAACCTTGACCACTGCCATTTCTGATTTGCTCTACCTATTGACCAAAAGAGAGAATTCCGAGGCTACTGTTGACCCAGAGGATACTGTCGTTGACTGTGAGATGCTGATGTTGACTGTATTTGAGTTTTCTGAGGTTGTATTTGACTGGACCAAGGTTGTCGTTGTTTGTTTTGGCTTGTTTAGGCTGGCTGCATCCTTATCTTGGTTGGCCGTGTGGCTGGAGATGCCATGACAGGCTGCTATTAGGGTTTGGATGACAGGAACAAGGTTCGAGTGGTTTGGAAAGGACCTTAACAAGGTTCCACTGCCTTCACAAACTGATTAGACCTCTCAACAAGACAAAGAACCCTTGCGAGCTGCCTTCACAAGCTAAACCAGTTCACACGAGGATAGGAGAGAGAAAATGCCAGCATGTAACCCCACGACATTATCTTTTAGATCAGAGATGAAGATATCATGTGTGTTGATCAAATGAGAGTGCTTCTCTATTTATAATCCATCATTGAGTGAGATAAATCCATAAGTTAATGAAACCACTCTTAGTGTCTTTTAATCTTTTGTGGTCTTTTGACCTTTTGAGGTCTTTTAATCTTTTGTGGTCTTTTGACCTTTTTACTTGGGCTTATAGCCCATTCACTTTATGCAAGTCATCTCATAGGCAAATCGTGACCCCTTCTCTTGGTTCCCATGGTCCACACGTGCGAACTCAAGTACATCATCATATATAAGGAAGATTATTTGTTGGTTGTCTTGTTCTCCCGACTAACACCAAGATCCTAGGCTAGTTGTTCTAACAAGGGGTGTCTAGTCCCTTGAGGAAGTCACATAGCCCCAATGATTAAGGAGAGGAGTACACCACACATCACTTGTCTAGACCCAGTCTAGGGCTTTTAGTGATGACCTGGCAACTGACCAGGTGCCTCAGCCCCAGGCTGAATTAAGTTGACCAATGTCAACTACTTGGTCATTGACCAAGTGCCTCCATTCTCCCAGAGAATGGCTCTCAACCTTTGGCTGAGCTTCAATCCCAAATTGGAATCTAATTCCTAGTAACTGACCAGGTGCCTCTATTCTTCTAGAGAATGGATCTCAGCCCCAGGTTGAGCTTCAGTCCCAAATTGGAATCAATTCCTTGGTAACTGACCAAGTGCCTCCAATCTCCCATAGAATGGCTCTCGATGCTGCTAAAAAATCAAGATCAATGGATGGTAAATAGGGTAAATTATTGATGTTGATTATAACACTTAACCCTAAGAGAATTTAGAGAGTCGAACCTGTGACCTCACAACTCTAAGAGGTTTCACTTTTGGCTCCAAGATTGACCAAGCTAACCCTTGGGGCTATGTGCACACATGACCACTTATGAATTTGACTAAGTAAATATAACATTGCAACATCCACCTTTATATTCACATAGAAGAGATGTGGTTAAAATGGCCAAATAAATAGTATAATAACATCTTTCATTATGTTTATTTGGGGTGGAGAATATAGTTGTGGCCAATGATGAGTGTAACCTAATTGTCTACAATGGGTTGACAAGGCTTAGATAGTCCTTCAAAACATAGCCTCCAAAAAACCCAAAAGCTCTTTAGATGAACTTCTTTGGAATTAGCAAAGCAAACAAAGGTTTCCATAAATGAGCTTATGCATGAGTAAGTAGGGCTAGGGAGTCTAATCATAAGTCGATGTAAAAAACTACAAGAACACTATCTAAGAAATGATAACAACAATTGAGGAGAGCATGTTGAAGCTATGAATGGTTTGGTAGAGGTGTTATAAAAGCAAGAGTATCAACGATCAACTAGAGTGCTACATGCAAGGAAATAAAGGGACTTGACCAGGTGCTTTCTTTTGGCAAGAGGGTCGAAGGCTCAAGTGGTGCTCTAAACATCAAATGTGACAAGATGGTGTTCCCATGAACAATGTGTCTTTTGGAAACTACAATGAGAAGATACCCTACAAAAACTATCAAGAAGAGATTGTTGGTACAATCAATTAATTATAATAAAGAATAATTTACGATTGGGATTGTATCACTGTATAGTCGAGGGAACTAGATGATAGGATGTCCTCAAACAAGGCTTAAGCCTTAGATGTTGCCATCACCAATCGTCAATCTGACCGCACAGTCTTAATAGCGGGTACAATCAATTAATTATAATAAAGAATAATTTACAATTGGGATTGTATCACTGTATAGTCGAGGGAACTAGATGATAGGATGTCCTCAAACAAGGCTTAAGCCTTAGATGTTGCCATCACCAATTATCAATCTAATCACACAATCTTAATAGCGGGTGCTAATCCAAATTCGATCATTTATGTTGCTAAATTGTCAATCTATGAGAAGTGCTATTATAAGGCCAATATTTGGTGGCAATAAGATTGTGGATGGTAGGATGTAAATATGGTTGAGATGTGCATGCTGAACATTTTCGTTCATGTTGGTATATGGTAGTTGAAGAAAGAAATGGTGTAGGATTTAGTTCTTACAAATTTGTAGCAATGGGAGAATTAGAGGATGTAGGGTTTGGATCACATAGGTCAATAGCAATAGACGAATTATTCTATCATTTGTTATGTAGTCGTAAGAAAACCGAGGCATGCTTTCACTAGTCTCATCTCATGCTCTTGGAGTGATACTACCTTTTCCTGCTTACCAAGTCTAGCAGCCGTGTAACCCATTTGCTAAGTAATTTGGAGCCTTTCCTCTGGTATGCTTCTCAAGACCACCAACGTTGAGAGAAGATTGCTCATGAATACCAAATCGACACCAATGCATGAGGGGATCCATTAAAAGAAGAGGAAAGATTGAATATTTTCTTGCAACATGTCAATCATTGCTTCCTTCTCCTCTAGTTCATCAATGAGCATTTGACACAGTGCTGTGAGACTTGCCGAAGTCTCACGAGTCTTGGCAGGTTTGGTCAAGTTGCTCTTAGAATGAGTACTTGCCAAAAACTCGGCTTGAAACTCACCATCATCATAAAACTTGGCTAGAACTTAATAAAAACCTTTCCAAAAACTTAGGAAATTCACAAAAAATCACCACATATTATATTTATCTCTTATGATGGGGTCCATTAATGGATAAACTGTCGTTCTATGGATTTTATGGATTGGAAATGCCATTATTTATAAAACTTGGCTAGAACTTAATAAAAACCTCGCCAAAAACTTAGGAAATTCACCAAAAATCATCACATATTATATTTATATTTATGATGGGATCCATTAATGGATAAACTGTCGTTTTATGGATTTTATGGATTGGAAATTCCATTATTATAATTTTTACATATTGAGTTTTTTTTTGGTTTTATTTGTTGAGTTTTGTTGTGTCTTGGATAGAGCTTTTTTGAGTCATCGAGTTTTGTTGAGCTCCAGTCTCGCAGCTTTGATTTGACATCCAAGAACCATGGTTTCTCCCATTTTATTAACTTGAGTATCTAATGATCAATCATTCATCGTACTTTTGAAAGTAGAAGAAATAAACTTTTGTGATTTTTTAATGCAACCATTGATTTTTCATGTCTTTTTCAAGGTTATGATTGAATTTAGATTTTGGGTGGATGTTTTCTTCTTGACCAATCGTAGAAGTAGGAGATAATAATCATCGTTAAAGAGTGATATTATCATTTTGAAGCGAGATGACATCCTTAGGATGTTGGGTATTAGCGTCTTGCAATGAAGTAACTTCCTTAAAGCTTGATATTAATGTCTTTCAATGAAATAATCATTCACGAAGTTAGGTATTAAAGAATTGAAATGAAGCAACTATCTCATGAAGCTTGACATCGGTACCTATTAGCGAGGTGGCTTTTTGTTCTTGACATCTTCGAAGCAATTATGGATCCTCACAATTTTTGAAAGGAGCAATTCTTTTTCATTAGAATCAATCATAGTGGAAGAAACCTTAAAAGTATGTTCCAAACAAATCCCAACTATTGCCACTAAAATATCCAAGTTTTGTGCATGGAGTGTAAGGGCTTGGACAAGGAAAGAGAGTGTAGAGAAAGAAATAAAGTGTATTGCTCTCATTTTAAAAAGGTGTTGCACAAACATATAAAGTGACTTCTAAAATAGAGGTATATGCTCTCATTTTAAAAAGGTAATGCATAAATATATAAAGCTAAGTTGCATTGAAACGGATACGGATATGGGGAGGGAAATGAATACGACAATTTTTTAAAAGTGTTGGATACGATACGGTTCAAAAAGGCCACAAGACATACATACTTTAGATTACCATTCATCAAATATATTTAAAGGTAGTCATGCCATTTATAACAATTAAAATTAACAAACTCAAATTTTGTCTTGAACAATATTCTTCTATCTTGAGTGCCATAGATAAGTCACCCACTGACAAACATTTAAACAAGAACATGCCAACTACTTCTAAAGATCGATTTCAAACCCTAAACTTACTTGATGGATGAATCCAAATGTTAGCATCTAACAAAAGAATACGCTGATTGCACCTCTAGAAAAGTGTTGAAATTTGTGATTAAACACAATTTTAGATGTAAGCTTGACTCAACTATGTTGTAGGTGGGTTGGTCAACTCACTGACGGGACAATCAACTAGGCAAGTGAGAGTCGATTGACTAACTGGTTGGCTCAAAAAGTGACTAACCGACTGGCTCGTAAAGGGCCTAGATTCACAGGATTGTCTATGATTTGCAATCGACTTGGATGTTTTAAGGGGATTAATTAAGCACTAAAGTATTTATAAGTGAGCTTATGTTTCAGTGAAACTTAGGTGTGATGACATGCAATATTGCACTCTATGCCATAAACTATCTCTAGATACCAATGAGTTCCCTTGGATATGTTGTTTGCGTTCTATGGTTTATACTAATAAAAATGCTTGAAATAATATTAAACTATCTCATGCATATCATATGGAGAATTTGCTAAACGATGCACCATCATAATTTTTCCACGACATAAGGATAGGGATATGAGTGTACTATCAATGGAGTAAATAAGACCATAGGTCAAGGGTTCATACTAATTCAAAAATGAAAAGAAGAAAACTGAATCCTGTTGGAGGATTATTGGAAAGATGTGTTGGTTTTTGTAACCCTTCATAAATGTAGTATGCTATTTTGTATGGCTAAAGCTGCCATTGTATCAATTTTGATATGCAAGTTGTTTTATCACATATGCAAGTCATTGGGGTTTATTTCAAAACAAAGTTGTGAGGAATTGACAAAAACGCTGAATAAAAGGCAATAAAAAAGTCATTGTACTTCTACACTAGGCTGTGAAACTAACACGTAGACAAGCATTTGAGACAATAAAATGTCCACAGATCAATGATTTTTTGAACTAATGGTAAGACTCTTTCAATTTTGGAAAATTACAATGAAACAACATCCACGAGACATAAAATGTTAGAGTACCTTTCACCAATTTAGGATTAAGGTTTTTCTTTTGATTTATAAGCTTTGAGGCTTTATATCTATAACTTTTGAGGCTTTATATCTATAAGTTTTGAGGTTCAATTTAGGGTTAGGGTTTTATAGTTTGCCTTTGGGGTTATTCATTTGTTTATTTTCATGTCAAAAACTCATTATTTCTAGTTAGAAACTTGCCCTGTAGCAACTTGAAATGTTTCAAAAAACCAGGAAATGGCTGGAAACGTTTCAAAAATGGCTAGGAACGGCTTGGAAACGGCTAGAAACGACTTGGAAACATTTTTGATTTTTGGATACGGCTTGGAAATGTTTCAATACCTTTTCCAAGCCATATCCCCTCCGTTTCAGTTTTTGAAACGAGGAATGATGTTTCCCTCTCTTCCTAGACGTTTCCGGTAACTTAGATATAAAGTGACATTTAAAATGGAGGTATATTTTTGTTTCAATGTGGTTCACAACTTTGGAGGAGTTGTTGTTGGACACAATGGCCGCACTGAGGGGGGGGGTGAATCAACGTGTGAGCAATTTATGCTTCAACCAAATTAATCATGAGTCATAAGCACAATAATCACATCAAGAGAGACATAAGAATATTTGTAATTTAAGCTTTATTTATTGTAATGGAAGACTACATTATTATCGATTACAATTAGCACCAAGTGATGAAAAGAAAACCAACTCTCATAACAAGACCCAACCTGGTTTTCTTAACTCCAATTAAGAAAGGGTTGAGGAGTCTAATCCTCAAGTGCAAGACACTATTTGCAAGCTTGATGCCAATCTTTGATTGTCATCAATCTGCTGCTCAACCATCTTTGCTCATCAAACTCTGCTCATCAACCTCTGCTTATCAACACTGCTGTTCATCTGCTCATGTACACATCACCATCATCATCAAGAGCATGCATGCATCAAGGTTTCAAGATCATCATCAAGGTCTGCAACATCATCACAGGGTATGCATCATCATAGGGTATGCATAATAGTGTACAAGGCATCATCGTGGTATACAGGAGGGCATCATAGTATGCCATATCTTCATCATAAAGGATTTGCTTCACACTTCATATCACTGCATACATCACTATAAATGTACCTTTGTTTGCATCACTGTAGAGATACCACGGTATCCTTCACACCATCATCCAGTACAACATCAAGGGTTAAGTATGCATCATAGGATTTGCATCATTATTATGTACAAGGCATTGTCAAGACATCATCAGTAGTGTACAAGGCATTGTCATGGTGTACAAGGTATCATCATCATCATCACAATATATGCATCATCATCATTAAGTATTCATCATCGTAAGGTATTCATCATCATAAGGTATACTTCACTGCTGTTCACACATTTGACTGTACAATAATCAATGCTGTTCATACATCACTGTATATTTGTCACTGTACATGCACCACTGTACATATGTACATCACTGTAAGTATACCACTGTATATATCATATTAAATATGCCTCTCTAAACATCATTAAGTATTCATCATCGTAAGGTATTCATCATCATAAGGTATACTTCACTGCTGTTCACACATTTGACTGTACAATAATCAATGCTGTTCACACATCACTGTATATTTGTCACTGTACATGCACCACTGTACATATGTACATCACTGTAAGTATACCACTGTATATATCATATTAAATATGCCTCTCTAAACATCATTATCATCATCGTAGTGATCTCACCTTTGAAGCTTGAATGTGTAAGTACTGTAGAAGATGTCAATTCCAATCATCGTCATCCTAGGGCAGTTATGTTTTGTATGCACTATCATCATAGTATATGCATCATATAATCACAATGTCACTGTTTAAACATACATACCTAATACTGTTCATGTCAAATGTAGAAGACCCCAAACAGAGACTTTAGACTGTGTATGAGCCCAAGCCAAGTCAAACTCGGAACTGTGGAAAGGGTTCAAGTTCAGACTGCTTTAATATCTGCTGCTGCTGTTTAAACCCCAAATAATTCATTGATGAGTGCTGAGAGGAAGCCCTACCTCACCACCGAGAGGCTTCTTCGTGAGTATGGAGAAGCATTTTAACACTGTGCAAAAAGGGTCCCTTCATCATTGTTGTATGGCTGTTTGATGCCCTAATCAATTTTCACCAAAGTTTTGAGCATGAAAGTATTCAAAAAGAAAACTAGCTGCTGCCGCACAAAAGGGTCTTCATTGCTGTTGCCTTCATCCCAAAAATCAGACTTAGAAAAAATCATCAGACTGGTGCTGTTGCTGCATTCTTTTCTTACCCCAAGCAAGTCCAAAGAATGGAACTGTCATAAAAGAATATATTCGGGACTGTCACCTCCACCTGCGTCTACCTCAGTCACCACTCAAAAAATCTCAGAGCTAAAATATTCTCCCACGAACTCACACTTTCAAAAATGAAATTGTGAGGGCCTATTTATATACATTTTCAGAAATTTTTATTGGGCCGACAAACCAAATGACAATTTTATATTTTTAATTTTTTTGTATTAAATGGAGTCGAACTTACAGTATAGTATTGAAGAGCTTCCATGTCATTTTACAGATTGTTTAATTGTTTGAGTAAGGGCTGTTCAATAGCCACGTCCATAGTAAAAGCTGGGCTTAGAAAGGTTTTGTCTCATATAGCAAGTGCTTCAAAAGTTTCTTTAGGGCTGCTTCAGCAAGATAAAACCAAGGACTTCAAACCATTACCAAGCAACAAGTATGCCATTTGCAAGGGCATCATATATTGTGACCATGGGTTCCATATCATCAAATGCAACATTAATATTCAAGAACCATCAAGTGGTGTCCTGGACCATCAAGTTACCATGTGTGTGGACTTCATGGCTGTTAAAATAATGTAACTTCGGAAGATATTCTAGTTGTATTGTATTCCTCCTATTGGAGATGAGTTTGGTCTTGTTAGAGTCATTGAAGGATGCAATGTAAACCTTCGAATGTAAGTCTTAGTACCGAAGTGTCAATATAATAAATGCTATTTGTAATGTCCAGTTGGACAAGTCGGCCTTGACAGCTAGTGAAGTTGGCCCCACCAAGTTAGAGGTCAAGTCAACAGAAGAATATAAATAGGGAGGCACTCCCTTTCATTTGTACTCACTCACCCCTTCATTTGTACTCACTCTCTCAAGCTGGTTTTAGCAAGAAAGAGAAGTAGTAGCGCACCAAGGAGGAAGCAGTTGTTGTCTGGATTTTACACTGCATTGGTTGAGTTTTATACTGAGGAAGTTTTGCGGGGTTTTGTCCCTTGTGGTTTCCTCGAGGAAAATCTCCGTGTTCTTGTGTTCTTATGTTTTTGCGCATGTTGTTCTTTCAGTGATCTTCTAGTGGCAAATTGTTTTAAGATATCATCTAAGCAATTATAAAGAATTTTAACTTGGTATCAGAGCCACCCTGAAAGGAGACACTGCATAACTAGGGTTTGTTGTTCTTAACAAATCCCTCGACAGTTCAACCAGAAAAGAGGGCTCATCCAACTCGCCTCTGAAGGGCGCATCTTTCTGTGGTGACATAATTGAATTTCAAAAATTTTCAATTTTGGACCTGTCACTGCTGTCGAGACAAACTAGGGTTTCAGTTTTCCTAGGGTTTCATCATCAATCTCAGAAAAAGGAAGATACAGTCTACCTTGCCTTAGAAGGGCGCATCTTTTCCACCTCTCAACCCTATTAGGGTTTCAAGTTGAGAAATTAGGGTTTCTACATCAAACCCTAGGTCTTCCAGAAGGAGGTTAGCCAGAAACTATTTTCTTCAACCAAGTACTCTTCCTCCTTGTTCCATTTGTAGTTCTCATTCTGTTGAAGATGACTAAGAACACCAAGCTAGATGAAAAGCTTGAAGGAGCTAAAAACTTCGGAGCATGGAAGTATAGGATCATGCTCATCCTACAAGAGAATGATCTAGACAAATTTGTGAAGGAGAAAGTGAAATAACCAGAAGAGGAGGAAGCTAAGTCCAAGCATAAAAAGGATATGATCATAGCCAAAAGGATCATAGCTGACTCCATCAAGGATAACTTGATTCCTCAAGTATCATCAAGAGAAACTCCAAAAGAAATGTTTGATGCCCTCTCCAGTTTATTTGAAGGGAGAAATATCAACAGGAAGATGACTTTGAGGAATCACCTCAAAAGTGTGGAGACTCTAAAGTCAGAGACTATGCAATCTTACTTTTCAAGAGTGGCTCAAATTAGAGATCAGCTAGAAGCCATTGGTGATACAGTAGAAGAAACATAAATTGTGATGACCACCCTAAATGGTCTTCCAAGAGATTGGGAAGCTTTTATCCGAGGAATCTGCTCAAGAAGGAAGCTATTAAATTCAGAAAGCTATGGGATGAATGTGTTCAAGAAGAAGAAAGAATCTTAGCCAGAGAAGTGAAGCTAAATGAAAATGAAGATCAAGCCTTGACAGCCCATGCCAAAGGCCAACACAAAAGAAAGAGTTATGATCATCCTTACAAGACTCAAGGGTTCAAAAGACCCAAGAAAGACTTCTCAAATTATGAGTGCTTCACTTGTCATAAGATGGGACACATTGCCATCAACTGTCCCATGAAAGCAGAAAGAGTTAAAAAGATGAGAAGGTTCCAAGCTCATGCTGTTGAAGATAGTGATCAAGAAGTAGAAGAGGAAGCAAAGAAAGATGAAGAATCCAGCGAAGAATATGTACTGATTTCTGCCCTAATAGGATCAGTCTCACCAGGAAATGACACCTGGTTAGTAGACAATGGTGCACCCAAGCACATGACAGGTTACAAAGACTCACTATCATGCCTTGGACAAAAAAGTTCACCACACAAAGTAATGCTTGGAGATGACTCTCGGTATCCCATGAAAGAAATGGGAGAAGCATCCTATAAGTTGGATTCTGGAAAATCCATGAAGATGAAAGATGTCCTATATGTCCTTGGACTAAAGAAGAACCTCTAGTCCATTTCAGCCTTGGATAAGAGAGGATTCAGAGTTGCCCTCATAGATGGAAAAGTTCTCATAAATGATGCAGTAGAAATTGGAATTGAGGAAGGAGGACTCTACAAATTGAAGGGACATGTAGATTCAACTTTAGCAACAAGTACAATAAATTTGTGTGAGCTTTGGCACATAAGGCTTGCTCATGTTCATTACAGAGCTCTTCCAATAGTAAGCAAGGTTGTGATTGGTCTACCAGAAATTCAGATAGAACATGAAGGTGTATGCAAAGGATGTGCACAAGGAAAGAATACTAAGAATCCCTATTCGAAGAGTGACATCAAAACAAAGGGGATCTTAGATATTATCCATTCGGATATATGCGGGCCAATGCAAACAACTTCATTAAGCGGGTATGTTTACTATGCTTCATTTATTGATGGCTACTCCCGTAAGACTTGGATATATTTTTTGAAAAAGAAGGATGAAGTGTTTGAAAAGTTTAAAGAGTTTAAGGCCCTAATAGAAAACCTCTCTAAGAGGAAAATAAAGATTTTAAGATCAGATAATGGAGGAGAGTTCACATCAAATGAATTCAATGATTTCTGCAAGGAAGCTGGGATTAAGAGGAAGCTCACCATTCCCTACAATCCTCAACAAAATGGGTGCCAGAGAGAAAGAATAGATCTATCATGGAAGCAGTAAAGCCATCATACATGATTAAGATCTACCAATGTACCTGTGGGCAGAAGCAACTAGAACAACAGTATATGTATAGAACAAAATTTCCCATAGTGCCCTTGGGAACAAAACTCCAGAAGAAATGTTCTCTGGAGAAAAGCCCAAGGTGAGTCACCTAAAGATATTTGGTTGCCCTGTGGAGAAAAGAACAAAGCTAAAACCTTCAAGAAAGAAGGGATTGTTTGTAGGATATAGTGAACAGTCAAAAGCCTATCGGATCTATATCCCAGGGTATCGTCAGGTTGAGCTTAGCAGAGATGTAACATTTGACGAAGACTCAACTTCTAGAAAGTCGAAGAAAGATAAAGAAGATGAAGAGGAACATGAAACTATTAAAGTTACAGAGAATCTTAAACTAGTTAGGAATGAAGAAGAAAGTCAGATACCTGAGGATCATGACATGACTGAACCTTAGTTGCCTGAAAAAGTGCCCAATGAAATGATTTCTCGAAAGAGAAAGCCTGCCTGGGCTCGTGATGTAATTGAAGAAGCAAAAAGACTTGGTGTCCCAGAAGGAACCACTAGAGAAAGAAAGAAGCCAAAGTCATATCCCAGTTATATGGCCTTGATGAGTGATATAGTTGATAAAGAACCAACTTGCTTTGAAGATGCAACAAAACATAAGGAATGGGTTGATGCAATGGTCGAGGAATACCAATCCATAATAAAGAATGATGTGTGGGAAATAGTCCCAAGACCAAAAGACAAATCAATGGTATCCTCAAAATGGATCTTCAAAACAAAGCATTCCGCAGATGTTAGTATAGAAAATTACAAGGCAAGATTCGTAGCAAGAGGGTTCTCCCAAAAGGAAGGAATTGACTATGAAGTGACCTTTGCTCCAGTAGCTAGGTACACTTCAATTAGAACTGTCCTTGCCTTGGCAGTCAAGAATAAATGGAAGTTACATCAAGTGGATGTGAAGACAACCTTTCTAAATGGCTTGATAGAAGAAGAAGTGTATATCGAACAACTGCAAGGTTTCGAGACTGATGATCGAGAAGCTTATGTCTGCAGACTCAAGAAAGCATTTTATGGGCTAAAACAAACACCTAGAGCATGGTACAGAAGAATAGATGGATTTTTGATGAGTTTAGGCTTTACCAAGAGTAAGGCATATCCTAACCTTTACTATGAGGTTGAGAATGATGGGCTTATGATACTACTTTTATATGTGGATGACTTATTCCTAACAGGAGAAGATAAACTCATCATTGAATGCAAGAAGAAGCTGGCTACAGAATTTGAGATGAAAGACCTTGGAATGATGCACTACTTTCTAGGTCTTGAAGTTTGGCAATCCCCAGATGAGATTTTTCTAAACCAAGGGAAATATACGGTGGAAATCCTGAAGAGCTTTGGAATGCTAGATTGCAAGGCTACGACCACTCCAATGAAAACAAACTTGAAGTTACTAAATGATGATACATCAGAAGTTGTAGATGCCACTCTATACAGATAGATTATTGGTTCACTGATGTACTTAACCAATACAAGACCTGATATTTTTTTTGCTGTAAACACACTAAGTCAGTATATGGTGAATCCCAAGCATATTCACCTGATAGGAGTAACACATGTGATGAGGTATCTAAAAGGAACTTTAGATTATGGGCTTAGATATACCTCAGACAGTGGGATTTGTTTACATGGGTTCACAGAATCAGATTGGGTAGGAAGTGCTAAAGACAAAAAGAGTACTCCGGGTGGCTGTTTTAGTTTGGGATCAGGAATGATCTCTTGGTTCAGTAGAAAGCAGACCGGTATTGCACTTAGCACAACAGAAGCAGAATACATTGCTGCTTGTTCAGCTTGTAGTGAAGTAGTATGGCTTTGAAAGATGTTGGCAGGTTTATTTGATGAAGAGATAGATGTTATTGATATCTTTTGTGATAATCAGAGTTGTATCAAGATGACAGAAAATCCTGTGTTTCATGATAAGTCAAAACATATTGAAGTAAGATATCACTTCATTCGAGACATGGTTCAGAAAGGAGCTATAAAGCTCAAGTATGTTCCTACAGAGGAACAAGTGGCAGATGTGTTGACTAAGCCTCTGGCTTGTGCAAAGTTTGAATACTTTCGAGACAAGCTTGGTGTAGTTCGGAAGGACCTCTCTCGAAAGAGGGAGTGACAGTAGATGGAAGAAGGATGCAGTGGTGAGTAGCTCAGTCTAGAGTAGGGTAAGTTTGACTAGGACAGTTTGGCTCGAAAGGGTTAGTCAGACGAGGCTCGTTGATCAGTTTAACCCAAGTGGGTTTGTAAGTTAGGACAAGGCTTGTTGGTCCCTAGGAAGATCCATATGTCTAACTAGGCTTGTTGGCTCGAAAGAGTTAGTAAGTTAGACAAAATGCCTGGGTGGATCTACCAGAGAACTCACTGTGATGTTGCTACGAAATAGTTAGAGGGCAGGTTGGTTGTTACAGTATTGCTATATTGTTGATTGATGAATTGTTTGCCTTCAGTAATGTTATACTGATGAGATGTTAGTTCAGTATGGTTATACTGATGACTGTTGAGATGATAATTCAGTATTAATATACTGATGATTGTTGCTATGATGGTTTAGTATTGTTATATTGATGATCGATGAGATCTTAGTTCAGTATGGTTATACTGATGACTGTTGAGATGATAGTTTAGTATTGTTATATTGATGACTGTTGAGATGTTAGCTTAGTATTGTTATACTGATGATTGCTGAGATGATTGGTATGTTGATTATTGAGTACTATTGTACTGATTGAGATGTATGTTTCAGTATTGTCATACTGATGATTGATTGAGAATGTATGCTTTAGATAATGTCAGTATTGATTATACTGATGATTGATGAGATGCTTGATGAGATGTGTACAATGTAGTCACACTGTTGATTGCTGAGATGATTGTTGAGATAGTTACAGTTGATTGTTGTTGAGATGGTTACAACTGATTGCTGAGATGCTTGACTGATGATTGATTGATGCTGAGATGTTTATTGTGATAGTTTCAGTACTTCTATACTGATGATGATGTTTGTGATGTTCCAGCATCTCTATGTTGATAATGCAGATGGTGATCTAGCATTACAGATGATTTGTTCCTTAGCACTAATATGCTAATGATGTTGTTTATTGTTTCAGTATTTACACATTGTTGATGCAGATGATGATGCTTCAGTATTTCCATACTGAAGAGACATATGATGATGTTTCAGTATTCATATACTGAAGTTACAGATGATGGTGATTCAGTATTCACATACTGGAGATACAGTTGGTCATACTTATGACGCAGATGATGATGTTCTCATTATTCACATACTGAAGATGCAGATGATGAAGGTTCAGTATTCACATACTGAAGATGCAGATGATGATGGTTCAATGTTTACATACTGAAGATGCAGATGATGATGGTTTAGTATTCACATACTGAAGATGCAGATGATGATGGTTAAGTATTCACATACTGACAATAAAGATGATGACAGTTCAGATGATGACGAAACAAATGATGGTTCAGTGTTCACACTGATGTTGACCAGTGGATGATTTAGAAGATGACTCGACATTCATATGCTGATACTGCAAGAGATGTTCTAGAAGATGATAAGAAGAAGATTGATGATGATTGCAGAAGAAGATCCATCTGAGATTGATGATGAAGATGTATGATGTTGTACCAAAACTTCCTATGACATATAGAGTCTCACTAGTCAGTTGTACAGTTGTAATAGTAGCAGTTGCTACTACAGTTGAATACCTTGCTAGTTAAGAGGGAGTGTTAAAATAATGCAACTTAGAAAGATATTCTAGTTGTATTGTATTTCTCCTATTGGAGATGAGTTTGGTCTTGTTAGAGTCATTGAAGGATGCAATGTAAACCTCCGAATGTAAGTCGAGTCATTAGCACCCAAGTTTCAATATAATAAATGCTATTTGTAATGTCTAGTTGGACAAGTCGGCCCCGACAGCTAGTGAAATCAGCCCCACCAAGTTAGAGGTCAAGTCAACAAAAGAATATAAATAGGGAGGCGCTCCCCTTCATTTGTACTCACTCACTCAAGCTGGTCTTAGCAAGAGAGAGAAGTAGTAGCGCACCAAGGAGGAGGAAGCAGTGGTTGTCTGGATTTACATTGCACTAGTTGAGTTCTATATTGAGGAAGTTTTGCGGGGTTTTCTCCCTTGTGATTTCTCCGAGGAAAATCTGTGTTCTTATGCTTTTGTGCATGTTGTTCTTTCAGTGATCTTCTAGTGGCAAATTGTTTTAAGATATCATCTAAGAATTATAAAGAATTTTAACAATGGCCTCATCAAGTGTCTGTGGACTCATCTAAACTTCACGACTTAAATCATGTCCAAAGGTTCCAACTGCAAATGACCTCAAGACCAAGGCAAGTGTGCCATAGGGCATCATCATGATCATATCAACCCACAATCATACAAGTAAGTGTGTTCAAGTGTCCAAGTGTCATCACATCATCATTTATGTGGGTGTCAAGCCTTTCTCATGTCTTAGGACCATCTCCAAGAGTTTCATGACCCCATTCACACACAAACGACCACATCATCTCCTTCAAGGGTTCAAGGACTATTTGTAATATCCCAAATCCCGATATTTTCTATTTCTAAACAATTATGCTGATACAACTGGGCATGCAAACTGCCATGCAAAATCCCTATTTTATAGGAAAAAATAGGGTTAGGGTTTGTGAGATAGAATGCACACTTACCACTAATAACTGGCTGGACTGCTTCGGATAAAGTCTGCAAGTATTGAGAACTGGATCGGAGAGGAACTGATCTCTCCTGCCTCCAGTGAATGCCCCAGCAGCAAGACGCCCAATCAGAGAAAAAGGTGACGCCCTCAAGGAAGGAGGTGTCCGATGGATCTGTCGTTTTGCAGGGCTGATAGCCTTGCTGTGCCGGAGAGATTGGCTGGTGTATGCAGAAGTTCTGACACCTCTAAGCAGGATAGCGTCTAGGTTCAATGAGGCAGCTGCTCACGCCCCAGGGAGTTCGGAACTGCTGATAACTGCTTCGGATGAGCTCAGATGGAGCTGATAATCACGGAGTACCGAAGTATGTAGCTGATGATGAGACTGGTGCCTGAGTTTCGAAAGCAAACTGAGATCTGGAGGCCCCACAGCTGATTAGGGCTTTCTGGCTGAAAACCCCCCCTTACGACTGCACACGTGCCCCTGCAACGATCTATACCCTGTGCTATATAACTGATGAATGAATGAAGAACAAGTGGTGAACCAGTATGGCTTACCCGGAATAAGACTAGGACAGATGTTTCACTGTCGAAATCCTGTAAGCTGAGGACTCCGTCTCCAACCCCAACTGCTGTGCTGCACGCTGAGCTGCTATCCAAGAGCTCCCAAAATAATAATAATCATAAGTGAGGTCTCCTCTTGCTTTATCCTCTATTTATAAAGTTCAACTGCGCAAAACCTAATCTTTGACCTAATTAGGTCACTTTATCTTCTAATTTGCCGTTGACTTGCATGCATGCGGATGGAGACCTAAAAAGTGCATGCATCATTAAATAATGCTTCGGATGGCATGCATGAAGGTGGCCTTTGGCCCAGGTGGCCCTTCTTGACCAATTGAGGATGCCCTAGATTTTCTATGGATGGCATCAGTCCTGATCTGATTCCCTAGCTATCAGTAACCGCTCGAACCCACAGGAATCACATAGGTTAACGGTTTTGGGCCTCAAGGCCTAAAAGGAAGAGGAGATTACAGTCCTCCCTGCTCGAGATTGCTTGTCCTCAAGCAACTTCAAATTGGGATGCTGCAATACCTGTTCACCTTCCCAAGTGGCATCCTCGGGTGGTAGTTCTTTCCATTGAACCAAATATTCCCTGATCACTCTGTTCCTGAGCTTCCTCTCTCTGGTCTGTATGATCCGTTCAGGAATCAATATCAGCAGTCCTTCATCATCTAAAGGGGGCAATTCGGTAGATGGAGCAATGTGTTGCCCAAGGGTCTTCTTCAGGCTAGACACATGGAACACATTGTGGATTTTGCTTTCTAGGGGCAGCTCTAGCTCATATGCCAACTCTCCCACCTTCCGAATTATTTTGTATGGTCCATAGAAGCGGGGTTTTAATTTCTCTGCTCCTTTATTTTTAAGTGAAGACTGTCTGTAAGGCTGGAGCCTTAAGTAGACTAAATCCCCTACCTCAAAGCTCCGCTCAATCCTGTGTTTGTCGGCATACATCTTCTGTTGATTTTGGGCTGTCCGTAAATTCTCTTTCAATACTTTCAGGATGTCCTGACTGTCTTGTATCCAATCCTTAGCCTTAGGAGCCCTACTGTCTCCAAATGCCAAATCTGCATAGTCCAAGGCCTCAGAAACCATATAATGCCTTAAAAACAGTCATCCTAATAGACATGTGATAAGTAGTGTTGTAGCAATACTCTCCTAGGTGTAGCCATTTGATCCAGGTTCACTGCTTCCCTGCTACGTAGTTCTTGAGATATCCTTCGATCCACTTGTTGACTATTTCTGTTTGCCCGTCACTCTGGGGGTGATAACTCGTACTAGTAGCCAGTTCGGTCCCCTCCAATCTGAACAGTTCTTGCCAAAAGGCACCCGTGAACTTGCTATCCCGATCACTGACAATGGTCTTAGGCAACCCGTGTAACCTGTAAACCTCCCTGAAAAATAACTTCGCTACTTGAGCTGCCGAGTAGTCTGATGGTATCGAGAAGAAATGTGCAAACTTGGTCAGTCTGTCAACTACTACATATAAACAATCTCGCCCTTGGACCTTGGGCAAGCCTGTAATGAAGTCCATGGAGATGCTCTCCCACTTCTGTTCTGGAATCGGTAGTGGCTGGAGTAGCCCTGCTGGATGGGTGTTCTCAACCTTGTTCTGCTGACAAATGCTACATTCCCGGACATGCTGCATAATCTCCCCCTTGAGGCCCTTCCATGAGAACCTCTCTTTGATCTGCCTGTAGGTCTTTAAGAACCCTTGATGCCCTGATAAAGGAGAATCGTGGGCTGCCTGGATGATCTTCTTCCTCAATGTGGATTCTGGAATGAGGTATATCCTGTTTTTGTAGTAGATGATGTCATCCACAATCCTGTACCTGTCATCCTGAATTTGCCCGTCCAATAATTTGCAAGCGAATTTATTTTTGGAGTATTCCACTAAGAGTAATGCCCTCCAATCCGTGGAAATACTACTGAGAGATAATGGGGCTGGACGCCTAGATAATGCATCAACTACCACATTAGACTTACCTTTCACATACTCGATCTCGAAATCGTAGGCTTGTACCTTGCTGACCCATTTCTGTTGTCGCTCATTCAGTTCCTTCTGCTCCAAGAAATACTTGA
>LPNX010472770.1:25052-49651 GCA_001517045.1 Pseudotsuga menziesii
TGTTGCAAACTGGGAGAATCCCTTAAAGTACCGTCGGTAATAAGTGCACAAACCTAGGAACCCTCTCAATTCTGTAACTGTTTTTGGTGCGGGCCAATCTTTGATAGCTCGGATTTTTTCAATGTCAACCTGTACTCCTTCTGCATTGATCACATGTCCTAAGTACATCATTTCCTTCATGCCAAACTCACACTTGGACATTTTCGCGTAAAGCGACTGTTCTTCTAAAATACTCAACGTCTCGTCCAGGTGTTTCAAGTGCTCTTCCCATGTTTTGCTGTAAACCAAGATGTCATCAAAGAATACAAGCAAAAACTTGCGTAGCTGTGCCCTGAAGGTGTGGTTCATGCATGACTGAAAAGTAGCTGGAGCATTGGTAAGCCCAATGGGCATGACCAAAAACTCATAGTGACCATAATGACAGCGAAAAGCTGTTTTGGGAATGTCCTGGTCCCTTACCCTGATCTGATGGTATCCCGAGTGTAGATCGATCTTGGAGAAGTATTGAGCTCCCCGAAGTTCATCCATGAGTTCGTCAATCCTGGGAATGGGATACCTGTTCTTGATGGTCTTTTTGTTAAGTGCTTGATAATCGATGCACATACGCAGAGTGCCATCCTTCTTCTTAACCAGAACTACTGAAGATGCAAAGGGGCTAGAACTGGGTCGTATATAACTAAGCTCCAGTAATTCTTTGATGGTTTTCTCAATCTCATCTTTGTACCTCTTGGGATGCCTGTAAGGAGTAGTGATGACTGCTTGTGTTCCCTCCTCTAGCTCGATGATGTGTTCAAAGCCTCGGTCTGGTGGAAGGTCCCGAAAAACCTTTTCGTGTTTCTGTAGCAAGGCTTGAATGTCACTGGGGTGTTGTGAGCTGGTCTTTAGGGGTTTCTTGAAGGTGACAAAACATTCTGCAGCCCATTCTATATCATCCTGTCGAAGCACTGCCTCCATTCTCTGTGACGAGGCCGGTTTTGGGGGATAAGTGTTCATGCCCCTCAAAACTACCCGTTTGCCATCTGACCCCTGAAACTCCATTTCCATTGCCCTGTAGTCTGTAGTGTATTTCCCTATAGAGTAAAGCCACTGAACACCAAATACCACATGAGTATCCGCTACATCCAGTACATAGAAAGAGTCTGTCATCTGATAGTTACCCAAGGCAACATTCAGTTTTGGGATCCAGTAGTTGCACTCCATGCTGGAGTTTCCGGCTACTGCTAGAGTGAATCCCTCGAACTTCTCGGTCTGAATACCTCTCTTGGCTACCCAAGCGGAGTCAATGAAATTATGGGTGGCTCCCCCATCAATCAGTACTCCTACTCTGTGACCCTGCACTACTCCCTTGACCCTGAGAGTATGGAATCTCGATACCCTAGACAATGTAGCAATAACTCCCTCCGGTGTATACCCCTGGTGTGATTCCTCTTCTGTGGCCTCCTACTCGTCGTCGTCTTCATCACTGTCTGAATACACCTCAATGTAGTGTGCCTTCGCCTTCCTTGCGCACCTGTGTCCTGGTACCCATGGTTCCTGGCAGGTGAAGCACAGCTTCTTTCTTCTCAAATCTTTCCTGGTGTCCTCATCTAACCAGGTTTTCTTGGGCACATCCTGCTGGAAAGGTTTCCTGTCCTTGTCCCTAACAGGAAAATTGGTTTTCAGAGGGAATTTGTTTTTAGGGACTGAATCCTGAAGATCCCTTGCCCGGCTAATAGCATCCTGCAGAGTGAGGGGTTTGTAGGCTTTCACCCATCCCCGTAGTGGCTCTATGAGGGCCTCAGTGAATAACATAGTCAATCTGCTCTTTGACACATCTGTTACCATAACGGCTAGCCTCTGAAACTCTGAAATGAAAGATTCTGCGCTACCAGTCTGCTTGAGTTGAGCCAACTCCCTGAAATGGATCTCTGGATCTTTCGTGTCAAACCTCTCCATGAGTTTCTGAGTGAACTCACCGTAAGAATGTATGATGTTGTGACCTAATGTCACCAGTTCATGGTACCACCATTCGTGAGCTTCTCCGTCCAAGTGAAGTGTAGCCAACTTAATGGCGTTTGTCTCTGTCATGGGGTTGACTTGGAAATAGGTATCCAACTTTTGGACCCATGTTCTCGTTGATCCTCCGCGAGTCCCATCAAAGTTTGGGATGGTTAACCTGCCCAAGGTCTTCTGCAGCTCATAGTTGTGATTGAAACCCTTGTTGAAATTCCTGGGCCTGTTCCTACTCTTCATGTTGCAGAAGTCTGAGAAAGACATAGCAGCATGAAACTCATCCCCTAAGTCCCTGTACTCCTGCAAATAAGCCCCAAAAGGCTCCCTGGGCTCTACCTGCATGACCGGGCCCCCTACTGTATCTGCCAAGAAGTGAGGCATGGTAGGCCTGATAGTTGGTCTGCTGTATATGTGGGGAGTGTTCTGGATGTTGGTGTACGCCATCTTTCCACTGTCGCTGGAAGATCCCCGCTCTACCGGTGAGGGGGGGGGTACTGCTGATACCTGGTTCCGGTTTCGCTGACAGTCTGTTGATTGCATTGAGGACTTCTTTTTGTCCTTTGGCTAAGTCTTGCAATGTAGAGACCAAGCTGCGAAACTCCATCCGATCCTCCTCTTCTCCCGTTCCTTTTCCCTTATCCGAATGTATACCTGTCTGTTCCATGTCTGAATTGGTATCCTCTAGCTGGATATCTTCAAATTCTTCTGTGTATCTACTCTTCCTCCTCCTATAGGTTACAAAAGGATCTCCTTCTGTATTCATCTACTTTTCATCTCTTAAGCCAACAGCTGGCCAAGAAAATAGCTCTGATACCACTGTAATATCCCAAATCCTGATATTATTTCTAATTCTAAACAATTATGCTGATACAACTGGGCATGCAAACTGCCATGCAAAAATCCCTATTTTATAGGAAAAATTAGGGTTAGGGTTTGTGAGATAGAATGCACACTTACCACTAATAATTGGCTGGACTGCTTTGGATAAAGTCTGCAAGTACTGAGAACTGGATCGGAGAGGAACTGATCTCTCCTGCCTTCGATGAATGCCCCAGCAGTAAGACGCCCAATCAGAGAAAAAGGTGACGCCCTCAAGGAAGGAGGTGTCCGATGGATCTGTCGTTTTGCAGGGCTGATAGCCTTGCTGTGCCGGAGAGATTGGCTAGTGTATGCAGAAGTTTTGACACCTCTAAGCAGGATAGCGTCTAGGTTCAGTGAGGCAGCTGCTCACGCCCCAGGGAGTCTGGAACTGCTAATAACTGCTTCGGATGAGCTCAGATGGAGCTGATAATCATGGAGTACCGAAGTATGTAGCTGATGATGAGACTAGTGCCTGAGTTTCGAAAGCAAACTGAGATCTGGAGGCCCCACAACTGATTAGGGCTTTCTGGCTGAAAAGCTCCCCTTACGGCTGCACACGTGCCCCTGCAACGATCTATACCCTGTGCTATATAACTGATGAATGAATGAAGAACAAGTGGTGAACCAGTATGGCTTACCCGGAATAAGACTAGGACAGATGTTTCACTGCCGAAATCCTGTTTGTTGGAGACTCCGTCTCCAACCCCAACTGCTGTGCTGCACGCTGTGCTGCTATCCAAGAGCTCCCAAAATAATAATAATCATAAGTGAGGTCTCCTCTTGCTTTATCCTCTATTTATAAAGTTCAACTGTGCAAAACCTAATATTTGACCTAATTAGGTCACTTTATCTTCTAATTTGCCGTTGACTTGCATGCATGTGGATGGAGACCTAAAAAGTGCATGCATCATTAAATAATGCTTCGGATGGCATGCATGAAGGTGGCCTTTGGCCCAGGTGGCCCTTCTTGACCAAGTGAGGATGCCCTAGATTTTCTATGGATGGCATCAGTCCTGATCTGATTCCCTAGCTATCAGTAACCGCTCGAACCCACAGGAATCACATAGGTTAACGGTTTTGGGCCTCAAGGCCTAAAAGGAAGAGGACATTACACTATTAAACCATCAAGTGTGGGTCCGAGGACTTCTTCAAGATTCCACACACATGTAAAAGATCATACAAGGTCATCATCATCATAATGGTAGCAAGGATCATATACAAGGGTTCCATGACCCAACAAGGGTTGCAAGGTTATCACCAAGCACAAAAAGGGCTTCATCATGCATTCCTTCAAGTGATAGGGGTACAAGGACATCGTGATCATGATAAGAGGGCTTCATGGACTTCTTCAACCACCTCAACCACACAAGAGGACCTCTAGCGATCAAGATCCATCATGCGATGAACACTTTGGACCAAATGGAAGAAATCATTGTTTAGCCATTTTGGACTCAATTTGAAGGTCAGGGCCTTCTCCTTATGAGAATCAATGTTCAGGGAAATAGGTTTGTGGTATGACATCACATTGGAGAAGGTTCTTGTTTCAAGGCTTAAATTTGCATTGAGGACAGAATCTTGAAAAAGAAACGTGTGTAATCTCTTTTGCTATGAAGGACTTTTCTTCGTTTGAATTTCTTTATTTGGTTAATTTGCACCAAGTTTTGAGTTGACATCGGATCTTTAACCAGTTCTCTACAGTGTGTTCTTATATAGCAACCCCTTATTCCATTGGCACCCAAGACTAGATTTAAATCCTGAGCCGCTATTCAATTTACCAAGTATAATGTTTGGGCCATTTCTAAGGGAGTGGTCTAACAAGCCTTTTTTCTTGTATATGTTTGTTGTTGCACAAGGTTTGTCTGTGGCTTTTAGAATGAATTTTGTGGAAGCCAATGTTCTGATTTTATTTCGTAGGTTTAGTCTAAAACAAAGGGGTCCCAAGGAGTCAGTGCTGCCCTTTATTTGCCTTTTGCTTGTATACTTGTACTTCTACTATTTTTACAGGTTTTTTGAGATAACTTGATCGCTGAAAATATATTTTTGTTTATTAAACTAGAATTGGAGCTGAGATTACCTCCCTTATTAAATGTCTTTAATTCAAAAACTTATATAATACATTTGTTGCCTAAAGCCTATAACTATGATGTTCCATGAAAAAATCTGTGTTGCTTGCTTTTGGTTTGATTTTGAGTTTCTATTTAGAGTGGTTTGGATCCCCACTCCTACATTTTTGAAGGCTTCTCTTGATACGATGCTTGTCATCATTCCTTTTTTTCCTTTCTTTCTTTGTCTTGTTTTTGAATTTTTTTTTTTTCGTGATTAACTGCATAGTATTTTAAAGTCATTCATATGCTTCTTTCACTGATGTCCAATTTCTCTTGAGCTTGAAGAGTTCACTAGGAACTCATTGCATCAAGTGGTACTCACAGGGGTGAAGAATTGGGATTGAAACTAGCAAAATGAATGGCATAGCATCAATCATCACTTCTGGGACTTGCACCCAGTAATTGATACTTCCAAGGAAGGTCATCCCGGTTGCACTTTGGCTCAAGCATGTTAACCACAGATTTTTTCCATAGTCAAGCTCACTTAGTTTGCTACCCCATTGTCAAAAGTTAAAACCTTAGCAAGTATTATGCTTCATGAACTTTTTTTCAGAGCTCCCTTCTTATTTAAGCATTTACGGGGCTTTTGTAGTGCAACATTATGAAATATCCAAGGTTACTTGGGAGCGGGAGTGGGAAGCGAAATTTTGAGAAGCTTTCGGTTTGGAAGCGTTTCAGAAGCATGTTTTATATAATATATTTTTTAAATATATTTTGATGCATATATGCCAACAAATGCTTGTAGAATGTTGAATTAGTTATGGAAAGCATAAAAACATGAAATAAACCAGAACATGATAAATCATAATACCATATAACATCATTCATCAATCATCAATGATTCAATCAATTATCATATACTAGTGAATTCGTCAAACATAGGTCCATTATCCATAACATCAAGTTATCAACCTTACAGCTTTAGAGTTCAACTTCAAACTTCAAACTTGAATTGCCATGTAATGTTCACAAAATTTACCATAATAAATATAAAAGAGTCAATGACTCAAGTTCTGGAATCTCAACAGTGCAGAAACTTGAATGTACTGTAAATAAGAAAAGACAAGAAAAATAAATTTTATGGATGTTTACTCTTGCCACGGGAAATTTCTAATTTCTTTTTCCGTGGTCTATGAACAAAGGGAGTGAGATTTTCATCCCCGGTAGCCACCAATGTTGAGCAGCTTGAGCCACGTCCAAGACTTGGTCCTGCATGAGCCCCCCTCGCTGATGTAGGTGGGGGTTGTGAAGTTGAACCTCTAGGCAAAGATGGTGCATCTGGAAACAAAGTAGCAGATGGTGGTGGCATTGTTGCTGCTGTTGCTGCATGGTCATCTTCATCGCCCAAAATCTCATCTTCCTTTCCTCTTCTCTTCTTCTCTTCTTATCTTCTCTTGCAAAGTGATAATGAGGTTGGAGAAGAGGGCTTTATCCCCCAAAGCCCTAATCCTCCCCTCCAAAAACCAAATCGCATCCCTTTCCTCTCTTCCGCGGGTTGTGGGTGTCGTTTAATGGGGGAAGCGCGAAGGATGCAACGGGAAGTGCTGTAGGAAGCGACAGAAGTGAAGTCGGAAGCACGGGAGGATGCGAGGGGAGCGATGGCGAAGCGCGAAAGAAGCGTGCGCTTCCATACAGAGCAGGGAGCGAAAATTTGAAGGGGGAATCATGCTTACGAAATCGCTTCGGAACGGGAGCTATCCAGGAAGCGCGCTTTCGGTTAGCTTCCGCAACGCTTCCTTCCGGAGCAAGCTCTTTTGTAGTGGGGGCGATGGGGTGGGGGGGGTGCTTCCCCTCTACCTTGGAAATATCATTGTTTGGGATTAACTACATAGAGTATTTTAAAGTCATTCATCTATGTGCCTTCTCATGTGGGCGTTATTCACTAATTTTTTTCGGAAGCAAATCTTGGTATTCAAGAAAAACCTCCATAATAGGCTCTTTTACATGTTGCTCTTATGAGATTAGGCGACTCCTGGAACTTTTTTTAAAGGCACTGGTGTAGTCTCTAGTTGAGCCTCAGTTATTTCCATTCTATTAAGGTCGACAAACTTTCCTGTGGATTAACATAAAAAGATATGTTTTTTTCTCTTTTAATACCTCTAGAGTCTTTAAAACATTTTTGACCTTGAGCCCCCATATTTCTTTCTTTTTACATTCCTTTATTTACCTCCTCTGCCTGCTTCACTTCGCTAGAATAATGGAGTCATCTTTTTGAGACTGTTCTTTTGCTGCCTCTAGTTGCGTGTCTTTTGGCAAGGGACCATAATCATGACACCAATTGCGCTTGAAGCGAACTTGTCCATAGTCGAGTTTCTGGGTGTATTCTGAGTTCTCACCCAAGAAGTTCAAGAGTTGTTTCAAGAAGGCCGTTTGTCCAATAGCAGACAATTTTTTGCACAATAATTATGTCATCTTTTGGCCTGTCACATCTTTAAACCTTCCTAAATAATTGCTTACCAGCCTGAGAATTTCCCTTTTGCAAAGATGTAAGGGTGGAAATGGGAGTCTTAGCCAGATTAGCGTTGTTGAGGGCACTTCTTTTGTCGTGTCAAAACTCATCTTCAACCTGTTCAGTTAAAGACTTCTTACTCTTAGCAACCATGGGCCTCGGAATGCATTCTCTACACTCTTGACAGGTCAGAGAATGATAAAGAAAGAAATTCTTGCCACAGGAATTTTTTTCATATCCCTTCAAGAAAGGGGATTCATGACATGGTAATCCCAGCGTTCAACAGGGGAAGGCCAAGAACCATTAAACTTTCCAACTAAGGCTTTGTAAAACAAATCCACTCCAATATTATGGACAAACATTGGAGGAGGATCGAAGGAAGAGATCTCTTTGTACGTTTTTCACAAGTTTCAGCCTCCGGTTACAAGTGAAAAAATGTCTCAGTTTATTTGCAAACCCAGAAAAATTTAAATGCTGGAAGTAAACATAATTTTCAGACTTATAACACTGCTACAACTTCATCTTTTCATGGACAGAAAGTAAATAAAATGCACGCCATTCAACACACTGTATTTAGAAATTTTTGGCCAATGGCCCTGGAAAAACCCATGAGGGGAAAACCAGTCAGAGAGAGAGAGAGTTTATTATTTCTTCAGGAAAAATTCAGTCAGTCTTTTACAATCCAACTTATCTCAACCAATGCAAATCACCCAGCAGGTTGCCTCGATTTTTGTGCATGAGCTGCCTTGATTTCAATGCACTATTTTCTCGAAAAACGTGCCTGAAAATATCAGCAAGGTTTGCCCTCGATCTCTATGCCAGAACAGTAAATGTTGTCCTCAATTTTTGTGCCCCAGTCCCAAAAATCTGTATTGTACAGACAGAAATTAATGCTGCCATACCACCTCGAAAACCGTGCCGGAAATGTCTGTTTGCTGTCTCGGGTAATGTGCCTGAGATCTTCCTCGAAATTTGTCTGAAATCACCTTGGAAACTGTACCCGAAATCCATGTATGGAATCCGCACTTTCTTGATTTTCGAGCCTGCAATAAATGCAGCCTGTACTTTCCTCGAATTCTGTGCCTACAATAAACCTCGAAATCTGTGCCCACACTCACGATGTACGTCTGTAAGCTTTCCTCAAAAATTGTGCGTGGAAGTGTTGGGCTATAGGGCAAACCAGGGTTTTATACCTTTAACTTCGCACCAACAAAAGACCCACAGTGTTGGCCCTTTCGGCAACAACCTGGAACAGGTTGCAGTCTCACCCGAAACAGCTATGGGGTGCCGCAGAACCAGGTTTCTGCAAGCAGAAGAGGGATATTAGTATATTACTGTACCTTTAGCCTTTAAAAAGTTATAATCATACAATACAGAGCTTCGACGATACTTATATAACTTCGCAACTAGATAAACAAACAGTTACTTGCTTAACTCTTACTGGGAATTCACAGCGAAGTTATTAATTAGCAGTGATCTTACTTATCAGTTATTTACTTATCAATGCATAAAGAACACAACATAAACAACACAAAAGAACCACAACACTAGATATAACGTGGTTCACCCTCAGTGTAGGGGTTACGTCCACAGAACTGTGTTTATTCAACTCTTTACAAAAACCACAGTTCTGATTTGCGGACTCAGCTGCAGTTCCCTTCAAGTCCTCAAAGCCGTGCACATAGCTGCAGGCCTTTGCGCACACAGCTGCAGATCTTCTTAATCACCCAAAACTCTCTGCGTACACAGCTGGGACTTAACTTTTCTTACAAAACAAGTCTTAGCTTCGCATCAATTCATCTTACATCAAAAGCCTAAACTGACTTCTTTACAAGAGTGCTTATTTATACAGCGCACTTATTACAAAACCATGGGCATCCTGAACCCTAAACCCTGGACTTAAACCATGGGTTTATTACAAAAAGAGGACTCTGACTCAACCCCGACACCCCTAAGACTGTTTTGAGTCGTAACTCCGCTTACAAGCTTCCACAAAACCTGCGGAGTTACCAAACTTTAAGGACCGTTAAGGTGCGTGCCCCAACAGGCCCCTAAGACTCACTAGTGGCCCGTCCCGGGACATCCTGCTGCTCTTTTGGTAGGCGAACTTTGTCGGCGAAGATAGTGAACTGCTTGTTGAGGCCACGCATGATATTGTCGGCTGCTTGCTTCTTTTCCATCAACTCCTGCAACACTTTGGCTGATGCTTCGTTGGCCTTTTTTTGTGCAGATGCATCATATTCCTTCAGGACTTTGAGCTGGCTGTCCACAACAGTACTCAACTCTAAAGCCTCACTGACAAGTGGCTGCATAGAATTTTCCAACACTGTTGCTTTCGCTCTGCACGATTCAATTTCCTGCTGGAGTTCATTACTTTTCTTGACCTTGAGCATTTTTTGCATGGGAGGCAGAGTCTTAATTTCCGCCTTTTACTGCATCCAGCTCTGTCTGTCGCTGCCTGATAATTTCTTGTAGCTGTCCTACTTCTAGATGTTCTTGCATGGTTGTCCAGGCTTCGACACTGTCTTTTAGCAGCTTTGCTGCGCTGCTCACAATATCTGAGATTTCCACTGTTGAGGCCTGAATGTCTGCGCGACGCTGCTCCCTGACCTTTGGGGGACTTTCCGGTTTGATGCGAAGTTGAAGCTCCGCAATCTGGGCCTCATGTTCTGCTTTCAGCGCCTCTATCTGATTCCGTGACTGTAGTGCATAGTCTTTCAACTTGACTATCCTTCGCTCTAGTTCTTCTTCGGCCTGTATGTCGAAGTTAGGGAGACTTCGACACACCTCATCCACTACTCGCGCCACTGTGGCCTGCTTACTTTCTGCTGCATTCTTCCTCTGATCTGCTTTGCTGCAGCTGTGCTGCGAGGTGCTCACTCTGCTCTGTGGCCTTTTGTATCTGCACGTGCGAGTAATTATCTCGTGCTTGAATTTCCTTCATGATGGCTAGCTGACAAAGATGCAGCTCCGTCATAGACATCTTGGTGTAGTCTATTCCCACTATCATGCTCATCTGTGAGCGAGAGGCTGCGTCGGTTATTATGAGAGCTGCGCTTGACACTTGTCCTTTGTTTTCTCTGGCCGGCCATTGCCGTGTATCTGGCTGCGCGCTTATTGGGGTACTGCATGCTGCAGCGCCAGTCCTTGATTTTTTGCTAACTCCTTCAACTCCGAGATGTGCTTTGCTACGCTGGTGATTGCATCAAAATGCGTAGCTGCAAACTCTGACCATTTCTTGGTGAGAGCTTCTGTGGACTTCGACAGAGCCTGATCAAGCTCCTCACTTGTTAGGCTGGGGTCTTCGTCGATATCCTTGTCCTTCGACGCCTTCGTTTTTTTTCGGGATTGAGGTTTGCTCTCTTCCTCTGCTTCTGGTGACTTGCACTTATCTGGCCGATTAGGGTCTGAGGCAGTTTTAACCGAGTCTTCTTCTTCTTCTTCATTTCCACCATCTCCACCCTGGTCGCTTTCAGTCTGCTGTGACTCAGTTTGTTTTTCACTGTCCTCCGGTGGGTCTTGCTGCTGCATCTGACTAGGGTCTGCGCCCACATTGGTAACTGGGGGAATTGGAATGGTGGGTTTTGTTCCGGTGTCCTTCAACCATTCAACTGGCCACTGCTGAACTATCGCGAGGATGTCTTCTTTGGTTACTACATATGGTAACTTGAACCATTGATGCTTTGGATCTGGGCGGGCCTGGATGAAAATATGATGCATGTTGGCGCTGAAGTTGGCTGCGCCGTCATATTGAGAGAATAGCTCATTAGTGAGCCGCGGTGTTTGCAAGATCTCATAGGATATGCTCATGGCGTAGAAGGCGAACACAGTGTTCGTTATCTGCTGGGATTCGTTGTCCTGCGACACCTAGAGAGACACGTACCTTGCTGCGCCAGGCATGTTCGGAGGCACAGCGACAAACTGCGCCTCGGTAGGTTCTTTCCATCCGATCAGTGCAATAAGTACTATCAGCCGTGAATAATGAAAGGGTCTACCTTTTTCTTGCGCGTCGTGGGCATCTTCAAGGAATTCATTGGCAATGTACGCTGCCCAATTGTAACTGTAGCCTTCCGCACAGTTGGAAGCAATACTGACAATTGGGGCAGGTACTTCGTATGGTCTGCATTTCCTCATTAACTTGCAGGCTAAGAGCTCTGCGGCGAAGCGAATGTTTTGATGCTGAATGGCCGCGGTTTGATACCCTCGCTTCCCTTTTGTGAGCTTGAAGCGTTCCTTCATGCTGTGTGCTAGCTTTGCGTCTTCATGTTTTCCCAGAAACTCAGTGCTAGGGTCAGGCCCTGCCTTCGGCAGACCCGTAATTCGGTGAATGAGTTCTCCATTGATGGTGATTTTCTGGTTTCCGATCCAAAGGTACCCATCATGCACCAGTGCCAATAATTGCTTGACCACCACGGTCACCTGCGTGCTGCGACCAAAGTGGGGAACATCAAGCATCTTCAGCATACCAGCTTGATCCAAGCCAGCAGCCCACTATTTCACTTCAAGTAATGTTGCTCTCGTCTCAAGGTATTTGACAAAGTGCAAGTATGTTCCTAGTGCGAACTGTGGAAACTTTCCACGATCATTCGTATCGTGGTCGGCATACTTAAGCCGGTCTATTTTCCCTGTCATGGTCCCGACCAGTTGCACACCCGGTGGCAGCGAAGGGGTGCGTAATGTGAACTTCTTGGTCCGTCGAGGTAGCTGAACCCCTGGTTGGACAGGCTGGAGATATGGTGGACGCGGCGGGCCAACGTTCTCGTCCCCTTCAGGTGGAATCTCTGCTGAACCAGACGGACTCATCTCGGGATCCGTCCACGTTTTCCTTGATTGCTTGTGTCTATCTTCGTTCCTCTTACAGCGAACTTCAGGCTTAAACTTTTTCCTGGTAGATTGTGTCTGCATTGGCCGAGTTGGTGCTGGAGGAGGCTCTTCGCGGGGTGCCGACACAGGTGGTTGGCTGAAAAGGTTCGGCAAACCTGTCTGCTCAAATTCTCTCAACAGTTCCTGAAACTCACGATCAGCTGACATGGAGGCAATGTTAAAACTCAAGAAAATGCGAAATGCGAACTTTGCCGGTGTGGGTGCCTTCTTATGGAATCCATCAACTAAATCTGTCATAACTGTGCATTGATGATACCGAATCGGGCAAAGATCTTGTCTAAACGGGGGTAGATTTTCCAAGATCGCATTAATACAGGCAGTTAATACAGAGAACGTACCGGTGCCGCCAAATTTGATTTCTTCTAACGGTCGTTTTTGAAGTTTCGACAGATCTATCCTTTTTCGGCACAACCAGTGGCTCTGGCTGCGCCATAATAAGGACATTCGACACCTGCTGACACTAGCTTCGACATGGCTTCGAGCTTCTATCCACGACAGAATGTCATCCACAGCCTCAATGATTCCTTTTATTTCTAAGAACTTCATCTGGCATAGGTCCTGATAGTCATGGAGAAGTTGGGTCACTTTGCTCATCATTGCTTCATCCCAATAATCTCCAATGATAGCATCTTTAGGATTTTCTTCAGGTCCAATGTTTACGGTCTGCGTCTTCAGGGGCTGAGTCACTTCAGGTGCTTCGACGGCTGGTCCACGTACTTCGCAGTGTCCTTCTTACTCAGGAATGTAAATGTTGCGCGGATCGTCATCCTCGTCAATTGCGAGGTTGTAACATTTGACTGTATTAGATTCTTGTGCTTTCCAATCAGGCTGGTGTTCTGCTATTTCTTGATCATCAAACACTTTAGTATGGATCAACCTAACAGCTGCGTCCAAAGCAGGACAAACCTCATTAATAAAAAATGTCAGCACAAAACTATCAACAAGACTATCCCAACTTACAGTACCATGGCGAAGCTCGATCTTCGCATACCAGTTCTTTGCTATAGGTTCCAGGGTGTGCACAAACCTATGTACCCATTCTGCACGAGGTACATGCTTCCAAGCTTCGCAGCATTGCTCCAAATGTTCCTGAGGACTAGTCTTACCATTAAACCTGCTTTGCACCTCTTGAGGTCGATCCATGAATCTCAGACGAAGGGACTGTTGACAAACTTCCCAACTATGAATGTACTTTTTGTGACTATTCCACCATCTGGCTGCTGTGGCTCTAAATGCTGAATCTAAAGTCTCCATTTTCTGTGAGTCTGGTACCTGCTCTGAGAATTGCACAATAAACTCTTCTGGGTCTGTCAAACCATTAAAAACAGGTAAGGCTCTTGTCTGCGAGCTAAGTCATCTAAGAGATTTGGTAATTCTTGCACAGCGGTGTCCATGTAGTTCATACAGTCTGTTCTGCCAATTCTCTAGACCATCATCTGAATCCGTCATGCAGGAGCTGTCACACTGCCAATCCATGATACCTTCGGCAGTAGGATCAACATAATCTTCTTCCTTCGCTGTGATATTGTAGATATGGTCCAACACATCCTGATCTTCATCTCTGAGTGGTTTTGTGTACCTTTCTCCTTGAGAAGGGTCTAGTGGTACTATGAGTATCAAACCCTTCCCTTCGAAAGTCATCTGTCTCTTCTTAAAGTTAATGATTGGAGCATTTGCCATTGCCCATTCAATTCCTAGTAAGGCCGGATAGGGATTGCTGTCATCAATTATCTCAATAACTTCAAAGTCTGCAAAGGTACTGGTTCCATCAATATCTACTGGGACACTAGGAAATCTTCCTAGGGGCACAATCTTCTGCTGATTGGCTAATCTTAACTGTATAGGGGACCAATCAAGGGTAGGTTGTCCCATTTGTTCCCATGTCTGCTTAGTTAAGACATTTACTTCTGATCCTAGGTCCAAGATGACATCATTCATTTCATACTCTCCTATCTGAGCATTCAGTCTCATTTCCCTGCCAGTTCTTCTGACTCTATTAACAGTTTTTTCCTTATCAGAACTTTGCTGAGGTTCGCAAGAAGCAATAACTTTCTGCAATTCAGTTAAAACATTCTGATTCCTTAAGAGCTTCATACAACTCTGTAAAAAGGAGGACAGTGTACTTACTTTATCCGTCGATGTTTCATGCGGTTGCGACTGCTGCTGAGGTGGTTGCACAGGTGCAACTGATGTGCTTGGGTCAGCAAAGTCTCTCCTGGCTTCCATAAATGTCTCTTTTTCTCTTTAGACATCAAACGCTGGAGCCTTACGAACCCAAGCCTCGTCAGGCTGTTTCTTCTCGTTCTGTACTTCCGTCGTGGCTCCACTCCTGGTAACAACATTAATGGCTGGGGCAGGTCGTTGCTCCACGGCAATCAGCTGGATATTCTGAGTAGGGGCATTATTTCTCTCTTGAATTTTGGCGATCAGCTGCGGGCACTACTCAATGACATGATCAATTGCTCTGCAATACCGACATGTCGTAGTTGGGTTTCGAAAATCTCGAACTAGATGTCCGGCCTGGTTACAGTTATAACACACAACCTGGCCTCATCCTCTGCTAGCCATACCACCACGACCACGACCTCCAAAAGCTCCGCGGCCTGATGTACTACCACTGTAACCATATCCATCATTTCCTTGTCCATCAATTTGTACCCGGTAGGCATCATAAGTTCGTTCTCTCATGAGGTCAAGACTGCGACACTCATCTTCATTATGTCCCATTGACTTACAGAATTTGCAATAGGGGTTCTTAGGGACTTGCACATACCTCTGCAGTAGATAGCAGTCTTCAGGTCGATGCTGGCCAGTTGTCTTATAGATCTCACAATATAGCACACTAGGGTTGAATGGGTTTGGCGCACCGGAATTCAGGTAATTTCTTACCGTAGGACACTGTTCCTTGTCGTGACCCTCTGTCTGACATTGTGTACACCAAACCTCCTCGCGACCGGTTTTCCCTTTCTTCATATCGCGAAGCTCCAGAGCCATCGCTGCCAACTGCGCTTGTATTTGAGCTATACCAGAATTATCTTCGACCGGAGCAGTTTCAAGCTTCATCGCAATTTCCAGAGCCTCCTGCTGATCAGCAACCTTTTGTTGCATGAGTGGAGTCCTGATATGCGGTAACAAAGCGACAGTGAACCATTCTTTGTGCTGCGTAGGTCCAATGGTGAAACTGACTTGGTCTAGCAGAACTTTGAACCTCTGATCAAAGTCCCACCCTGATTCTCCTCGCCTCTGCTGAATTTCCTTTAGTTCAGTGATACACTGCGACTTTGATTTCGGCTTCTTAAATTCCTTTATCATCGCAGCTTTTATATCGACCAAGACATGGTTCTGAGTACTGGAATACTTCATGAACCAGGTCAAAGCGTGGTCTCTAAAAGAAGTAACCAACTGCGCTCTTCTTGTATCTTGATCTGTAATGTTCTTAGCAGTCCACACTGCTTCACATAAAAACCAAAACTGTTCTGGATCCTCTGATCCAGTGCCTTTAAAAACAGGGAGCTTAATGTCGTCATTCATATGGGCCATCGCGGATCTAGGGGGGAGGGAGGGGCACTGGTAGTAGGCGGGGGGGAACTTACTGGTGTAGACTGACCTGCGACAGGAATACTCGGGCTAGGGTTACTTTCAGACTGCGACGGGTTCTTAGGGATAATAGGTCTTCGCTGCGGGGTTACCGGAGGGTTTCCAACAGAAGGGTTTTCCTCGGGCTCTGAAGCTGCTGGACTTACGGGGGTAGGCTTAGTATTCTGACCTAGGGTATAGTTCTCAAAATCTTGCTTGTACCTTTTGCCACTTCGCAGCAAACCACTTTGCTCGTCGAAGGTACTTTCACTTGCAAACATAGGTTAGTAATACTAAATCTAATAGTCTGATTCAATGAACAATATACCTTTTTTAGCCAATAGCATTTTAATTCTCAAACTAAATGAATTCAAGTACTTACCCCTTGGTCCTTTGAAAAACTACCGTTCGGCTTCGCTGAAGGATGTACTTGTGTCGATGGCAAACTCCGTCACAAATGCTTCAAGGGTTCGTGTCGTCCAGAAATCAACAGCTCGGGATATCTCATTGTTCACCCTTTTCAATATATTAATTCTTGCGGGGGTCCAATCAGAAAACTGACCTTCTTGGAAGTTCGTCCTTCTCTCTGTCAACCTGGATAACCACTGGTGCAACTCTATGTGGATACTACCAAAGAAAATTTCATAAACATCAGAAAAAACTTACCTTTGTAAAAAGTCGCTTGCACTACGACGCGGATCTTTGTTCTCTTGCTCAGCAAATTTTAAATAAGTCTTTTCAATCCAATCACCGATTTCTTGCACTGAGGGTCTCTAGAACATAACCCTCTAGGTACGACGTAAACCCCTCTTGAGCATATACTGAGTTCAACCGGCAACGGAACCAATTTGTTGGGCTATAGGGCAGACCCGGGTTTTTTAACTTCGCACCAACAAAAGACCCACAGTGTTGGCCCTTTCGGCAACAACCTGCGAATAGGTTGCAGTCTCACCCGAAACAGTTATGGGGTGCCGCAGAACCAGGCTTCTGCAAGCAGAAGAGGGATATTACTGTACCTTTAGCCTTTAACAAGTTATAATCATACAATACAGAGCTTCGACGATACTTATATAACTTCGCAACTAGATAAACAAACAGTTACTTGCTTAACCCTTACTGGGAATTCACAGCGAAGTTATTAATTAGCAGTGATCTTACTTATCAGTTATTTACTTATCAATGCATAAAAAACACAACAAAACAACACAAAAGAACCACAACACCAGATATAACGTGGTTCACCCCCAGTGTAGGGGTTACGTCCACAGAATTGTGTTTATTCAACTCTTTACAAAAACCACAGTTCTGATCTGCGCACTCAGCTGCAGATCTCTTCAAGTCCTCAAAGCCGCACACACAGTTGCAGGCCTCTGCGCACACAGCTGCAGATCTTCTTAATCACCCAAAACCCTCTGCGCACACAGCTGCAGAGGTCGTTCACGCACACAGCTGGGTCTTAACCTTTCTTACAAAACAAGCCTTAGCTTCGCATCAATTCATCTTACATCAAAAGTCTAAACTGACTTCTTTACAAGAGTGCTTATTTATACAGCGCATTTATTACAAAACCATGGGCACCCCGAACCCTAAACCCTGGACTTAAACCATGGGTTTATTACAAAAAGAGGACTTTGACTCAACCTCGACACCCCTAAGACTGTTTTGAGTCGTAACTCCGCTTACAAGCTTCCACAAAACCCGCGGAGTTACCAAACTTTAAGGACCGTTAAGGTGCGCGCCCCAACAGGAAGGTGCCTCGAAGTTTGTGTCCAGCAAACTGTTCAGAAAAATGGAGTTCTCGATATTCGTGCCTCTCTCTTCAGCTCTTCTCTCTTCTCATCTCAAGAATGAATGAATGAAGCCTTTCCCTTGCTTTTTGGTCTAAAGCCTAGGTAGGTGACGAGTCATCTAATCCAATGGCTGAGATTAGATTAGATCTAGGGATGAGAATAAATGCTCCATTTAATTCTCATAAAAATTAAATTCCCTCACCCACTTAAATTTATCAAAAGTGACTTTCATTTCTAAAGTCACATTAAATGCTCCACTTAAGTCATTTAATGCAAGGGTCACTTTAATTCCCCTCTTTGGGGACTAAGGCTAAAGTCACCTACAGAAACACTTTCCTAGGTACAAAAATTAACACTCTTCCCACCTTTTACGAAATGCAACAATTCTTTTTTTGCAGTGGACATCCAAGGTGTTTAAAGCATTCTGCGAAGGCCAACAGCTAGTGAACTTTCCAACTAAGTCTTCTTTCACTGGAATCCACTCCAATATCTTGGGCAAGCCCTGGAGGAAGATTCAAGGAAAGGGCCTATTCTCATCCTTTCAGTAAATGCAACTGTTTTTTTTCGTATTGGGCTTCCAAGAACCCGCTTCTTGTTGAATCAGAGATTTAAATATTTAAAGTGGGTCAGCTGAGAATAATGTTGGCCTTCATTGGATGCGTTGCAAGGGTAATCGGGGGTGCCAAAGCTCCTCTCTGACTTAGACACAAGAAATATCAATGAGGATCAAAAGGGGAATAACCAGTAAATTCAACCTAGGCTTTCCTCAAAGTTGGGCTTTTTTTTTCCGTATGCCCAGTTGTGTATAACTTAGCTTAATAGTTATTATGACAAGATCAATTTTTTCTAGCATATGTTTCTCATTATATATAGAGTGTAAAGGATTTATGCAAAATAAAATTTCAATGTGAAGACTATTTATGAAACAATGGAATTTTAGCCATTACTTATTGCCTATTTATAGAGAAATTTAGTAGAAACTTATTGTAAGAAAAAGGTATTCAGATTGTATATTGTGGTCTGGAATTGTCTCATGATAATTATAGGGGATATTTTAACCAAATTTTGTCATTGCAAGTCTGACTGATTTTGTGCCTGGCTTCCTCTATTAGAAGAACTAGGTATGTGGATATGACAGGCAAAATTGAATGGCTGTGTAATAGATTTGAGATTTCAGATGATATATTTCCTAGTAACATATGTTCTGAAGGTTTTTTGAGATAACACACATGGCAGAATGAGAAGTTGAAATAGTAAGAACGAGGCTTGGGGAACCTTTGCCTGTAGCCACCCTCACATTTTACAAATTCATTTGAGAATGGAAGCACATGTTCCTACATGGTTGAGTGACATTTTCTGAATGGTTGGGGATTTGAGCTAGAAGCTGACTAGGAAAATGGCCCCATGAAACTCTGTCCTATTTAAATTGCACACATAATGACAGATTTATTTCTCATATAAAGCTTTACTAGGTTTTCACTAAGAAACATTGTTTAGGAAATTTTGCTTATTTGCAAATCTAGCTTTTAGTCTTTGGTTGCTTCCTTGATATTTTTGGATCAATTTTGTTTATGTAGTAAGTTAATTTTGTTTATTATTCGTGTTGTTTAGATTCCAAGGTTGAAGAAGCACCAAGTTGTAATGAAAATGCAGAACCAGTTGCAAAGTTTCAAAATAGTAGTGAAAAGGAGACTACTTTGGTCTTTTTAACATACAATGTGTGGTTCCGAGAAGATTTAGAGGTACATGCAAGGATGAAAGCATTGGGGGATCTCATTGAACAACATCAGCCCCATTTTATTTGTTTTCAGGTGCTGTTCTTTTTGTCCCGACTCTTACGGGTTCCTTTTCTTAATGTAATTGTTCAAATGGTTTGCTTCTCCAAGCCAAGGCACCTAAAATGCAGCTCAGTTACATAGTGATCATGTCTAATTGTTAGTGTGTAAATTGAAGACTTTTGACTTGTGCTATAGGAAGTTACACCCAATATATATGAGATTTTTCAACGTTCGAGCTGGTGGGCCAAGTACAAGTGTTCAGTTTCTCCAGAACATGCAATGAGGCGAGCATACTTTTGCATGCAGGTCAGATTGTATCATTTCTCTACTTTTCTGATGTCGTTTCTCGTCAGTTGCCATTATTTTGATGATACATGGAGCATCATGTGCATGCTATTCTCTATACATGTTAATGTGGTTAAACTGCATCTGTCATTTGAAAATTGATTTTTGGACTTACTATGCTTCAGCCTTAATGTCTTGGAGTGCATACAAGTGTGTATAACTGTTACACTAAATATTCAATCTTTAGTTTTTTCCAACAATGGAGGATCATAACACACCGCTATATCAACCTGCAAAATGTTTGTTTCAGGTGTTAGAAGTTTAAAATTAGGGATGTTCTCCTTATGGTTGAGCCTAAGCCCACGCAACCTCAATCTATGGCGTGACACATGATATCATGTTTAAGAGATGTATGAGTGCAACATCAATGACAGTCTCTTTTTTATTCTCTCTCCACCATCATCTTTAAGAAAGGTAACTATTTGTACACAGTTTTGATATAACGACATGGCTCCAAAAAGTACAGATGCATGTCTTAATTATTAACTGACATGTGCATTAATTTTATAACTAGTCTAAACACTAAGGTTTTTTCTTTTTCCGTAATTTTTAATGTTAGAGAACAGCTTTATGCAAGGGATTTATACAACAGGGTGAGGTTTATGCAGAGGGTTAACTAAGAACTTTGGGCACTTCCCCTCCTTTCAAAGATTGTACCTGGGGTAAACAGTTTGGTCACAGTTTTGGCAACCAAACCCGGCGGGGACATTGAGTGGGGCCCACAATATTCACAGAGGCTGCCAGACGGGGACTTGACTATGTGATCTCCTGTTTGCAATTCACAGCTCTCAACCACTTGAGCTAACCCACTGGGTTTAAACACTAAGGATTTATACGAACTTAAGTAACATTTGTCATTAAACTTAGGAATTTGTAGAATTCCCTGAAGGTAGACGTCCAGTTGGATGTAAGTAGTGGGTTTACTTGACAATCTGCACACCAAATGGTTCAGTGGACAAGCTCGAGGTGAGATTAGTAGGAAAAGACAAAGATATTGGAATCCGTTAGGTAGGGCCCCATGCTTGCTTGCGAACTGTATTGGAAATGTGGATTTGTTGAAATGGTTCCAAAATCGTGCGTTTTAGGCATTTTTAGAATCAGAACTGTTTCGGTTGATGAGAAATGGCTCCAATGTTGATGGATCTGTTTCCTTTACCAAGATGGCATTTGTTTCAAAGCAGAGGAAACAGATCCCTAATATTGAGATCCATTTTAAGGGAGAGGATAATAAAAAAGACGAGTCTGTGTGGGAATATGAATGGTTGAATTGCTGGAAAGTGGATGGGGTAGGGGCCCATGACTGATGCAAGAAAGCATAAACCTTAAATTTCTAATGTTAACCACAAAACAATGAAACATAAACCTGAAAATTCTAACATGAACAAATAAAGCATCATTTTCATTCGGCATTTGTAAACTGTGAGAGGTTAAGAGCACTACAACAGGCATTTGCTGAGCGGTATCATAGTGACAACAACTTTTCAAAAGTAGCGTAGCCACATTGTAACAACAGTGATTAGAAGAGTGGATTTGGCCTAGAAACACTCTCATTTGGTGGGTTTGTACGCTGGAGTGCAATATATCCTGAAATATTCTGTTTCAGGCAGAAAGCCCTTCTTCAATCATTCTGTCTCCTATTCTTCTTACTTCTCTTCTATATTTTTGCAATGGCTTCAAGTTCTTCCACTGGCCATGGTATTTGTGGCGGGAGGAGGGGTGGAGGAAGAAGATAAGCTCAATTTTGTAATTTTTCCATGTATCAGTTGACATTTACATTTTGACAGATTAATTTGTTATTCTGCTACGAATCAATGAACCATGATGTAATTTCTGAGTTCTCAGTTCCGAATTTGACATATTTGAAGCGGAAAATTAAATCTGAAATTTTGTTTATCTAGGCATCTGAATGTCTCTGAATAATTAAGAGTTTATATTTGGAAATTGTTTTTACTAAATTAGAAATTTTAATTCAGAATTCTGTTTATGCATGATTCTATAGAGGATGAATAGGAATCTCGAATATGAGTTTTGTATGATTGTATTGATGTGAATGGTGAATATAAAATCTGAAATAGTTTTTGAATATTGTGTGAACATTGAAGTATGAATGATGAGTTTTTTTTCTTTCCAACTAGCTTGTTTTGTTGATTTTTGCCACAAGTGCAAAGGTTTCCTTGACATTTTCCAAGGTCACACAAACCATGGATGGATATCGGGATTCAAAGAAGATTCTGATGCAGGAGCAGCAGCCATCCTGAAACAGTTTTTGAATGTGTGTGGACATTGAAGTATAATGAAATTTGTTTTTTTCCAAAAATTCTTTCTATTTAATATAAATATATATTTACAAAAATCTAAGGGTGCTTATTCACCAATGGCTGCTGCTCCACATCAGAATCTTCTTCTGATCCTGATCTGCATCCACAGTTTGTGTGACCTTGGAAAATGTTTTGCATAAAGAGAAGGCATTGGTTATGAAGAAACCTTTGTACTTGTGGCAAAAATGAACACAATCAAGCGAGTGCTAGATATCGTAATGCCGATTCAAATGGACCATTCATTAGATTGATATTGGGAGTGCTTTTTTAAACGGAGATTTAGAAAAGGAAGTGTACCCGAAACAGTCCGAGGTTTTATGCACAATGGGAAAGATCATCTTGTGTGTAGGCTGGAAAAAGCTTAGTAGCAGCTATGGGCACTCAAATAGGTGCCCAGAGCCGTGCTCGGAAAGATTGATGCGCAACTTAGGAGTGCTTTCTAAATCGAGTTATAGAAAAGGATGTGTACATGAAACACTCAGAGGTTTTGTGCACAATGAGGAAGATCATCTTGCGTGTAGGATGTAAAAAGCATTGTGTGAACTCAAACAGGTGCCAAGGGCCGTGCATGCAAAGATTGATACGCAACTCAAGGAAAATGCTTTCAAGGGATGCCCATTGGATATAAATCTGACATAAAAATCACAGGTGATGAGATTGTGATTGCAGTGTTGTATGTAATGATTTAATCAATACAGTGAACAATGAAAAAGATTGAAGAATTGAATGGTGAGTTGCACATGTCCTTTGAAATGACAGATTTAGGCATATTGCATTGTTGTATAGGAGCAGAAATGAAAAAGATTGAAGAATTGAATGGTGAGTTGCACGTCCTTTGAAATGACAGATTTAGGCATATTGCATTGTTGTTTAGGAGCAGAAATATGGCAAATTGAGGGTAACATTTTCAGGTCTAGACCAATTATGCAGATGATTAATTGAAAAGGTTTACTTTTGCAGATCTGAGTCAATGGAAACTCCTATTCTAGTAGGAATGAAGTTATCAACCATTGATGTTTTAGAGTGAGCCGATAGAACCTAATACATGCAATTGGTAGAGTTGGATCTACCTCACTATTACTAGTTCAAATTTATGCAGTTGGGATTTTGTCACAATTCATGGCAAATCCTAATGTTGTTCATTAGAAAGCAACAAAACGAATCTTTGGTTATGTGAAGGGTACACTATTCTTTTGTCTTATGGTTGGGTCACGAGTCCATGCTAGTTGGATACACACATTCTGATTGGGCTGGTTGCATAAATGAAAGAAAATCAACCGCAGGTTACTTATTCAACATGGGATCAAGGGTAATTTCATGAATTAGTAAGAAACAAGCGACATTTACATTTCCCTTCACACGGGAAGAATACAAGGCAATATTTAGTGCAACATTTGAATGATATGGCTAAGGAGAATTCTAGCTGATTTGAATCTTCATGTAGCAGCTATGGTATGGTTTAGTTTACGAAGAATATTGTATTTCATGCAAGGACTAATGACATTGAGATACACCATTACTTCGTCAGAGAGCATGTACAAAATAAAGAGATGGGTATTGCAGATTGAATGTCAACTTGCATACTTCACTAGAGCGTTGAGTATGGATAAATTTAAAAATGTAGAGAATTGCTTTGTAATAAAATAAAATGGTCATTAATGGGCATGTTAAAGATGTAATGTCCATTGTTTTCGGTGGGAGCCCTATTTTTCTATATTTGGCACTAGGGTCAAGCTTAGGGGTTTCTGATATATTTGAGGGTCAAGGCTATCTTTTGTGCTAGGATAGTTTTTGGTGGAGGATGAAACTGATCTTTAGCTTATCCCTTTTGAGGATAAATGTTTATAAATTTGTAGATGTGCAATCCATTTTGTACAAATTTTTGGGAATCTCATCTTCTTGTGTGTGCTATTACAAACTTGATGGATAGGATGACAGATTTAAAGTTATCCTAAAACTAACATAGGATGCTAAAATTATCTATTACCCTGATACGTCTCATAATTTCTCCCTTGGTTAAGTGGGAACTATTTCTGATTTCTTTTTTTAGACGAGAAAATTGTTGTTCAAATATAGTTTTAGAGAGACATTTAGCCGGTAAATGTAAATGTGTTTTCCAACCAAGTATTTAATAGTTTGCATTCTTATAATGAAGGTATTTTGTAGTGTATTTAAATGAAGAAGAGGACGAGAGTTCTGAAATATATTCTTTGGATGGACGGCAACTACTTATACCTTGAGATGTGGTGGTTCATACAATTTAAGATTGCTAACATTTGCAATGTCTTGGATGGCTAATTAGGCAAGTTCAATTGAAAAAGTATTTGATCAACTTGATGGAGTAAGGGCCATAATATATAGGTTCTAGTTGATGATGTTGTTACATGAATCATTGCCTATCTATGTTGAAATCAGCATCAGTAGGCATTCTCCAAGGTCTGAGGTCATAAGTGACCACCCTGAAGCTAGCCAGGGAGACTTGGAGATTAACCAGTTCTGTG
>LPNX010472770.1:50253-63182 GCA_001517045.1 Pseudotsuga menziesii
CTTACAGTTTTGAGAGTAAGAGGGCAGCGTAGTAAAACTTTTCTATTGCTGAATTTACACAGCAAAGAGAGGGCAGCAGTTTGTCTTGCTGGTTTGTTTTACACAGTTTACGGGGCAGCGAAGTATTTTATTGACTTGCTGATTTATAACAGCAGTAAGAGGGCAGCGAAGCATCTTGGTGTCTGGAGTCACTCTCTCAAGCATATTTCATGGTGGAAAGTTTGTATTTCGATCTTACATATTATTTGCAATAAAGGAAGATTGTTTGCTGGAGTTTTTATCCCATATTGGGTTTCTCCAGGGTAAATTTTTGTGCATGTGTGAGATCTTATTTATGTACTTCTTCTACTGCTGGTTATCATTTCAAGTGTTCATCTATCTGTTGGTTTAAAGATCTAAGTTTTGTTTAAAGAGGAAGAAAAGTAAAAGAACAGTAAACACTTTGCTCGAATATATATATGCTTGAAAAACTAACAATCTAAATATAGGCAAACGTTATCTAATTTGAAAGTAATGTGGAATTTAGTGATTGTCTTGAAGAGTTTTGTATGTGGCTCATGTCTACATAAGTATGTATCTGATTTTGGAATGTAATTGTGCCAAGTATGCTAGAAATGTTGTGAACTGCTTTTCTTTATTGTAGTTCATGGGCTATTGAAGTTATTGGAAGAGCCACTTGCTACTTAGAGTTGTTGGGGGTTGTAACTTGAGAAGGAGAGTGCCTAATTGAGATGTGAGGTGCCCTATTGCAACTATGTTGGATCTCGTGAAGATGAAAGGTTTATAATATTTTGGTTTGATGTATTCAAAGAGCATGCACAAGAGTTTTGTTCACGACTTATATTTGTTGATTCATTTGTGAATGAAAACATGTGTTTAATTTACAACCCAACATTTTGCATAAAGCCTATAAAAATGGTTGAGATAATTGGAGATGTGATTTACAAAATTGGACAAACATAATAAAAAATGTGTCAAATATGCTTAAAAATAATAATTTGGGTGCATCCCTAGACTTATTGCTCATAATGTAGATTGCTATTTTTAGATAAGATAAAATAAGATAATTTTATTAATGTCCAACGAATGACCACAAAAGCAGGTCAATGGGACTATGTGGCACCGTGATGTCAATACAAAGTGGAAGCACAAAGGTGTCTCGTACAAAAGCAAGTTGTATAACCTAAAAACCAAAACCAAAAAGGAGCTCATGCCAAAGATGGAGAGAGAATCCAGAGGATATATGTACAAAGAGAGCCGATACATAATAGAAATGTACAAGAGGAGTGGATCTGGGATCTATGGTGCAAAAATAAAGAATATTTCATGGTGCATTGGAAACATCCCTCCTAACATCCAAAGTCAAATGAATGAATCTCAATTAACATTGTCTGAAAGAAGGGCTAGAGTAGGGCCTATAAGTGCACACTATCCCTTATAGGTCACACTACTCTGCAGGTCACAACATCAAGCTCCTCACTCTTGCTTGGACCTGAATGTCGTTGTTTGATTGATAGGATGGGGCAAGGCTGGCCACGTTATTGGTGTTGAGCAAAACTGGAGGCGGTCCTTCGTGTCCTAACTAAATTTGTGGTCAGGAGCAGTGCCATCCTTGGTTGATCTCTTGGTGCCCTTATAGGAAGGGAGTGCCTAGAAGAAGGAAGTGCTATGTTGAGTGGAGGTTGGTCTTGACTACAAATGTTGCTGAAGGACGAGGGAGCGGAGTTGGAAGGCTTCTTGTAAGTATAAGGCCAGACAACTCTGATTTGGATATTTGAAGAAACTAGCCAAAATCTGAGTTTGAAGCTTTGTGGGAAGAAGGTCCTTGAAAAGACAAGGAAAAATGAAGTGCGCCTTGATTTTGACCTCTCGAAGATGACATACCTAGCAAATCCTGTCTTAACGGTCGATCTATTGGTTTGTCTCCACCCTGAGGTAGTGAGAATCCACCCTAGACTTTCCCAAAGGAACACGAAGAGCATGTGTCTAATGGCGGAGTGTGTAATGGGGTCGAACAATTAGATTATCACTCAGATCCATAAAATGTGCAGCATAAAAGGTCAGCTTTGGATGTAACCTGCCTTGAGGGTTATTCCAAGTGGCTTGCACAAATTGCTTATAAATGTCTTTTTGGGTGGTTCTGTTAAACTCTTGCATAGTAGGTAAGAGACAGCTAAACACGTCTAAGGAATATCTAAATGGGGGAAGTTGGTCCATCGTAATGCCAACAGATGCTAAGAGATATGCAACCCTTACATACCTAGACCTAGTGCGGCTTGAAGGACTAGCCAAGGTAGTAGACTTTGATGAGAGATAGCCAAATACGGGTATTGATCTTGTCTTGTCGTCGAGTCAACAAAGCTTTGGAGACGTGTAAGAGTGAGACAAGGCAGAACACAATCTCAAGGCGAAAGGGGCACGCATCGATTTGACGGGATGAGGAGTTGTCTTTTTGCATCCCCATCGTAATGCGATGAAAGTGCGTCTACACCCTCTTTACTGAGGCCCTTGCACTCTCTTTACATGATCCTCAATTCTCTGAACTGTAGAGGACTGTGGATCGAATGAGAGTGTATATGAGAAACATCTTGGATGAGACGTCTTGGAACGGTGTCTAAAGCACTGTTTCTTGAGAAGAGCTAATTCATATCCTTTGTTGATTTAGGATGAAGGGCATGCCGTAAACTGAAACAAGCTCTTGTAAATTGTACCCCCAAATAGGTATAAGTGCTAGTGATCTCAATCTCCTATCCTTTAAAACGAAATGAAGATTCATGAGGAGTTTCTTTGACTCCTTGAAGATCACAACCTTGGGGTTTTACCTTGGTTGACCGTCGGTTGACGAAAATCATAGAAGAGGGCCAAGGCATCTAGTTGCGTTTGTAATCCCTCTAGTGAGGAGGTGTTAAAGTTTTAGGAATTTAAAAAAAATTAACTAACTTGTGCGACAATTGCAAATCAAGTACCCAGAAGTAAAAGTACAATAGTGACAAAATAAATTTCTAAAACAAAATTGGTACAATTGTAGCAAGGCAAGATAGATTTAAAACCTAACTTTCATCCCTTTCAACTTTAACAGTCCCAAATATCCTTGTGTTAAAGTTGAAAGCATACAAGGACAATAAATAACAACAGTTGTAGATCTAACTCAAAGTACAAAGAAAAACACTTAAGGTAACTTACTAGGAGAGTTGAAACCTTCCTTATACTCAGATATATTTTTCATATCAGATCTTGTCTATTAAGAGACAAGTCGCTACAAGAACAAAAGACATAGCTGAGAGAGAATATATTAAAGTATTGTATGTTTAGTCAAGTATAGTAGTATTCAAGGTAACCTAGTCAACCAGTATGAACGCCTTAGTTAAATAGCAACAAACCAGGTAGATATGACAAACCATACACAACCAGATCTCAGTTAGGAGCCCATACAAAACACATGGTTTTCCTAGACCTCAAACATGGCCCAACACACTCAATACTGCAACAGAGGTCTGGGGCCACTCATGTAGGGTCACTTCTTCTTCTACCAGCCACAAACCATTCACAATATGTTCTAGCAAATGCACAATCCACTAAAGATGCTCATCAGAAATCACAATTGCCCTAGAGAGGCTGGTCAAAAGGTCATGGAAGCTTTATAGGTGTTGAGCAAAAGAGACGACCTGCCTTAGCGGGTTGAACCTAGTCACGGTAGCCCTAACAGGCTAAGATGGGGCTACGACAGGCATAAACAAGCCGAGATGAGGGTTACGACATACACCAGTAGGTTGAGAAAGACCATGACGCAACTCCAGTATCAACAAGGAGGTCACGACCCAGTTCAACTAGCAGTAAGGAGGTCATGACCAGCTCAAACAATAACAAGAGGGTCACGACCTAGTTCACGGAGTAGCTAAAAAGTCATGACCCATCTAGCAACTCAATAAAGGGTCACAGTTCAATCATGAGGGGCTTATATTAGTCACGACCTAGCCCTGAGGGGCTTATCTTAGTCACGACCTAGTCTAGGAGGCTCAGTAATGCTAATGGTTCAACTGAACAACTTCAACAAGGGTCACAACTCAGTCTGTCAGCTTCAACATTGGTCACAACTTAGCGAAAACCAGCTCAAGACAACCCTAGTAATGATCACGTGTGAGGGAGAAATAAGGAGCAACACAAACCCTTAGTCGTCAAGTCAAGATAACAACAATAAAAAAAGAAGATGTAGAAGAGCAGATCTTGGACCTTACTTTTCTTCCATCATAATGAGATCTAACATTTTATTTATAGGCTTCAAGATGTCTTCTAGAAGGATCAACGTTAAGTCTTAGGGTAACTCAAGACGTCCTATCTCTTAGGAGTGTTATAAAAAATAAAAACTTAAAATAATATTATGTTGACTTAGTAATGGGTACCAATGGTCAGGGCGTTATACAAGATAAAACAATAAGGTTAAGTCATCATAACAAAAGGGTCAAGCTACCACTTTGAAGAGGGGGTGCTAGCACTAGGACCAACAAAGGTTTCACACAAGACCACAATTCAAAAAGAGGGGTCACATCAAGGTGGGAAGATAGCCCTTTCACCCACAAGATCAAGGTGTACCATCAAGGTGGGGAAACAACCCTTTTACCCACAAGAACAAGGACTTTAATCTTTCTCTCTCAAGGTATATTGTCCATACATGTTCCATACTATAAGTGCGAGTTTTTATCATTACCATATAAGGAAGGTCCAAATTGGATGATGTGATCCTTTGGTCCTCCGGATTGCTTTTAAAGGTCAAGTGCTAGTGACATCATCAAGGGGTGGCCGGTCCATTGAGAAACAACCTAGCGATAACCAGTTAGGAGAAGAGGACATCACACATCATCATCTTAGCCAACTAACCAAGATTCACCTGGTTAATTGACCATGTATGTACCTGCATGAACTGCTTGGTCCCATACCAAGAATTTGCCTGCCTTAGATCAGGAAGTCTTTGTCTCAACCTCTAGGATTTGCTTGGTACCATACCAAGAATATTCCTAGTCCCAGACCAGGATACCCTAGAGACATATAGGGGTCCTAGCCACATGCTAGGGACTTTTCCATGGCATCAACCTGCTTGGTCCTAGACTAAGAACCCCAAGAGACTGTTGGGGGCCCTAGGGTACCTTCTAGGGACTTACTCTCCCTGGTTAATTGACTAGGACCCCTAGTTAATTGACTAAGGTACCATCCTCCCCGAGAATGGGTCTCACAACTGCACTGTCTTTAACAGTAGGACCACATCATCAACATCGAGCAAGATTGAGATCAATACTTTGTGGAGAAGGCACCCATCTCCATCCTGGATTTGTTCTTGCAAGAAGGATTCTAGCTAATCGATGTGTATCCCAAATAAAGCAGGGGATAGGAGACAACCCTTAACCCCAATGGTACTGATAAAGTTTGAAACATCGTGGGCTATGTGAAGGCGACCAAGAATTGACTTATTAATTTCATAATGGTGATCAAAAGGGTCTCAGAGATGCCAATGTCCTTGAGCCTTTGAAACAATGCCACTTTGGGGATGGAATTGAAGGATTTTTGTAAGTTTACAAAATATCAGTAAACTTTCGAAGAGTGATGGCATGCCTTCTCGATGATGGCCCTAAGCGTAAGGATGTGATCAATGGTCTTGTAAGTTGATCTAAATCTAGCTTGTACTTGAGCCTTGAGATGTCTCGTAAGCTCCTCAGAAAGCTGCATATGTAGGACTACAACATAAAGTCTAGAGAAAGTGTGGCCAACCATGATCGTCCTGTAATTGTCGGGATTTTTGTTAGGGCTCGATTTGTGGATTGGGTGAATAATATGGAGTGACTAAGATTCCGAAAAGCTTGAACGAACTACATGATTAAATAGATCCATCAAATAATAGTCTAGAGTGACCACAAACCATCACAAAGATGTGATTATGTTTTATGTGTCAAGGCACTAGAGATTGATTCCCAAGGTTTGGAAGGTACTATAAGAGGTTGATATGATTAGAGCTTTGGTTGGAAGGCTCGATTTGCTTACACAATGCACAATGTTGAATATAGTCTTCAACTTTTTTTTGTATGGCTAACAAATAAAGTATCTATCCTTAATGATGTTGAAGTGTCTTGTAAACATTGAAATGTACATTGTAGGAGATAAGATACGATAATTATAATTCAACGAGGGATTGCTAAGTACAATAATGTCAATACATCGTGGGAGCGCAAAGACCACTCCTATATAAAAGAGAAAAAATAGATCTAATCTAAGATCTAAACACTAATAACTAGAAATGAAAGTGCTGTTGGAAAAACTAGAGTGATACAGGGATTGTTGAGGGCCAAAATTCAAAATGCCCTCTAGGGATGTCTCAAAATGGGTACAAGGGGAAAGGGAAGACGCCTCAGTGCCCATTGGACCTGTTGATAGAAGAGGGGAAAACAATGCTTTCCTATGGGTCATCCATCTATGTATATGTGTGTCTCCTACCATTTGAGGCCAAAGACAAAAGTAATTGTAATAGAAGATTGTATCGAAGAGCTGGTCAATGCTTTGTCTCACTATCTTAACAAAGTGGCTTGTTTTGGTTGTTTGGGAGCAGATGCTTGTTTGTTAGAAGGGAAAGCCTTGCCCTTTATCGGGTTTCCCTTTGTCAAGATTTGATTTGACAATCCCACAAGGGTCTTTTCTAAACAATAATATTTCTGTTAGATAATTAAGCTATATAAACTCGTAATTTTATAATTCAAGATTATAATGTTATGGTCTTAGGTCCTTTAGATATTTTGTCATATTATTGTAGAAGGCCACACACAAGGCATACGATAAATATTAGACTAGTTAGTATTAATTAAGCTAAATAAGATCCTAATTGCCCCATAAAGGTCGCCTAACTCATAAATCAAAGCTTCACTCTCTTTTTCATATAACTAGGTGTATTTTCCAAATGTTACAAATATCGTGTCGGGGAATATATTGTCGAGGTATTGGAAAGAAACTTATCGGAAATATCGGGGAAAATATCGGCGAAAGTAAACTTCTACCTAAAGATTTATGAAAATATCGGACAAAAATCAGAACAACTGCCATTTGTCTATCCCAACATACCAAGCACATGGTGCTTGCTTGAGTCCATATAGGGCCTTTTTCAGCCTTCATACGTGGGACTCCTTCCCATGGATAACAAATCCCTCTATCTCCTCGATATATACCTCTTCCTCGATCACACCGTTGAGGAAGGCGGTTTTATCGTCCATCTGATGCAACTTCCATCCCATAGTTGAAGCAATAACAATAATAGTCTCGATGGAAGTGTGTCGAGCAGTGGGAGCAAATATCTCGTCATAATCAATTCCCTCTGTTTGAAGGAATCCTATAGCCACGAATCTAGCCTTGTGTTTCTCAACACTGCCATTTGCTCCATGCTTGATTTTGTATATCCACAACGTCCCACACATCATTCTTCATGATGGATTGGTATTCTTCCATCATGTCATTCTTCCATATTTGCTGGCTGGAAGCCTCCTCATAGATGGTGGGCTTTGAATCAATAATGTGGCTCATCAATCCCATAGTTGAAGCAATAACAATAATAGTCTCGATGGAAGTGTGTCCAGCAGTGGGAGCAAATATCTCGTCATAATCAATTCCCTCTGTTTGAGAGAATCCTATAGCCACGAATCTAGCCTTGTGTTTCTGAACATTGCCATTTGCTCCATGCTTGATTTTGTATATCCACAACGTCCCACACATCATTTTTCATGATGGATTGGTATTCTTCCATCATGTCATTCTTCCATATTTGTTGGCTGGAAGCCTCCTCATAGATGGTGGGCTCTGAATCAATAATGTGGCTCATCAATGATACATAGCTTGAGAATCTTTGAGGTCTCTTGCTTTCTCGAAAGGTACCATGGGGAGCTTCATGTCACTCTGCCTCCTGTAGTGTTTGTTGTGCCCATCTAGGCCTCTTTTGGCCAATTGCAATGTCTCTGGGAACATCAACTGACTCTATTGGATCAATGGGATCGACCGACTCAACCTTTTCGGCTGACTCCCTCTGAACTGTTTGAGGGGGAGATGATACCATCTCCTTTGGAACTACAGGCTCCTCATCATCAATCTCCATGTATGATCCTCTCGCCTTTCTGTAGGACATCTCCTCTTCGAAGGAGACATCTCTACTGACTTCGATCTACCTCGATCCTAGGATGTGAATCCTGTAAGCCTTTAAAGACTAACTGTATCCCACAAATGTTTCTTTCTTGCCTAAAGGCTCTAGCTTTGTTCTCTTTTCTTTGGGCACACGAATGTAAACTGAGCGACCAAAGATACATAAGTGACTGTGCTTGGGTTTCACACCTATGAAGGCTTCTTCTGGAGTCATGTTCTTTAAGAACTTATGTGGACACCAATTCTGTACATACACTGCTGTAATATAAGCTTCTGCCCATAAGAACATAGGTAGACCTTGATCATGTATCATGGCTTTGGTCGCCTCAATAATCGTCTTGTTCTTCTATTCTGCAACACCATTTTGTTGATGGTTGTAGCAAACTGTGTACTCCCTCTTAATTCCCGCTTCCTTGTGGAAATCATTGAAATCTACCTGTAGATTTCACCTCCATTGTTTGACCTCAAGACTTTGATCCTCTTTCTCGACAGGTTCTCGACTTGTGCCTTGAATTCCTTGAATTTGCATAACACCTCAGATTCTTTGGACCTAAGGAAGTAGATCCAAGTCTTTCGATAGTTATCATCAATAAAGGTCATGTAGTAGTGATACCACCCAATGAGGCAAAACTGTCATGGGCCCACACAAGTCAAAATATACTAGATCCAAAATCCCTTTAGACCTGCTCTCGTTGCTTGGAAAAGATCTTGTAGCATTCTTTCCAAGTGCACATCCTCTACAAACGCCATCACGATCTCTGTTGAGTATTGGGAGTCCAGTCACCATCGTCCTCAAGGATGGAAGAGCTCTATCGTGTAGATGAGCGAGACTTTGATGCCATAGCTCACTCAAATTGATAGAATCATGTACCAGTGCTTGAACTAGTTATGTGCTCATACTGTATAAGCTCTCCTCTCAGACACCAATAACATGTGCTATATCCATGCTATATGTTTTGTGCCATGCAAGAACCTTCCCATCAAAGAATATAACTTTATAACCCTTGTCTTCCAAAGTCGATATGAAGACAAGATTTCTTTTCATCCCAGGTACATATATTACATCATTCAAATGTAGTGTATTCCCAAATTCTAACTAGAGGGAGCTAGCCCTTGATCCCTTCATAGTATATCTCACATTGTCTCCAAGTACCACTTGAAGATGAGACTCTTTTTTAATCAATTTTATAAGATTCTCCTTGTAGCCTGTCATATGTCTGGATGCACCACTATCTATCAACCAAGTGTCACTAGTGGTGGGAACTGTACTTGAGAGAGCTGAGATGAAAATAAATTATGTAGCTTCTTCATTAACATTCTTCATGGGAAGCTCAAACTTGGAAACCCCGTCAAGTCTAAGTCCACTTGTCATGTTGATCTTTTGACTGCAACCTGAAGAATGACTTTAGAAACCCTAGCAAGAACTAGGTCATAGATGAAGTATGGAGACTTGCAACACTGAATCCATAGATAGATGCGCCCTACTGAGGCAAGTTGGAGCAAGGTAAGATCAAGCAAAATCTGTGGAATGAAAGACTAGATCCAAGAAGCCCTAGGTCTTTAACCCGATAGTATTAGGTCAAAAAATGAAATTCCACCAAATTGAATTTTGCCTCAACAGAAAGATGCGCCTGTGCCCTAAGAGGACGATTTGCTCTATGCTCATTTCAAGATGAACTGAGGTTGAAATCACTCCAAACTATGGAGCCCTAGTTTTTGGCAATGACTTCTTTTAGCACTGCTTTGATACCATGTTAGAAAATGTGAAGACATCAACATAAACAATAATGGGATCAGTAAAAGAATGACAAAGCACAAAAACAAAGTGTGGAGCTTGTTTAACCATGATGATCAATAATCATCTCCCAACCATAGACAAAATATTGTCTCCCTCGAGCTCACACCTTCCAATAGAGATAAATGGTTCAGATATAGATGTACATCCAGATAATAATAGCATAAACCCAAAGAATACAAAGAGAAATTTCTCCAAGAATGGAGAACCCCAAAAAACAGTCTTCTATGAGCTGTAGCGAATTTCTCTCCTCTTGAGTGAACTTGCTTGAATGCTTGATGATGAAAATGAAGTGAGGCGCCTTCTATTTATATGGTAAGTTACTGGCACTTTAATTTTTATTCAAGGACGACTTGACTTGTTGAATCTTCTTCTGGGCCGACTTGTGTTCTTTACTGGGGCCAACTTGTTAGGATGTGCCTAACGTAGCTATTACAACAACATGCCTCATGTAGTTACAAACATCAACAAAACTTATGGATTTAGTGAGAAAATAGAGAAAACATGTAAATTCTAGATAAGGTAATAAAATAAATATAAGAAGAAATTATTCGAAATTCTTGTTGAAAGGGAATTAAAGTAGAATATGACAGTGAAATAAATGCTTGGCTAGACTTGGAAGATCAATTCATGGCTTGGTTTGAGGTGAATGTTGAAATCATTGAGAGTAATAGTGAACAAGTGGACAAGACTATAGAGCCCATCCTCTTCATCTTAAGGAAATTGTGCAATATGATAATGATATGGTTTCATCACCATGCGACCCCTTGGAAAATGGCCAACTAAAAGCAAATTTTAACTTGATTTAGCTCCTTGTTGATTATATTCTTCAAGCTTCCATCATTTCAAAAAGGTTCATGTGATGCTTCTCCATCAACCTATGTTTTTGTGTATATGGCCTTCTCTCTAGAAAGATGAAAGAAGTGCAAGAATAAGAAGACATGGGACATACTACTCTTTGTCCTCAAGTTTTGGGGATGAAGATTCCCAAGGGGGAAGGCATGTAGGAAAGACCAAAAAAGTGTAAGAATAACACAAGAGACATGGATTCTTAGGCTTTGGGGTTGAATGCTCCTAAGGAGGAGGGCAAGTGTATGTCATCACAACATTTTTTATCATATTGGATTAGGTATAAGCTCTTAAATTTGAAATCAAAGATCATAAAGTTATGTTCCTAGGTCCTTAGGATGTATTTTTTATTATTATCATTATGCAATGCAATTTATGGTAATAAGCATAAAATAAGTAACTGCGATTAGAATTAGCGAAGCTACAAAAAGGCCTAATTACCTAATAAGGGTAGCTTGGCCCCAAAATAGGGAATCCCCCCCCACTTGTATTTCATTCTAACTAGAGTTATGATAGTTTATCAAGATATATTGGACTCAAGAGTATGATTTGAATGAGATTGGACTAACGAGTTTGAGCTAGCTTGGGTCTCAAAATATACATATTCTAACAACAAATCAAGACCTAGGCTTAGCCCGTGAGTCAAATTCAAGTTTGTTAATTGTTTAGAGTTGGTCAAAGTCTCATGAATCAAATCGTCGATGAGTCACAGCATATATAGATAATCTACAAGGAAAATAGTCAGTTTTGTAGAGATTTTTGTAGCAACATTCTAATAGATGGAGTCCATGTGTATATTTTTGAAATATATCTTTATGAAATTTAGTGTATTTTTTATATTGTTTTATGTGTAGTTAACTTGTGAGTCTTGTGGAGTCCAAGATATTCTTGACTCTTTGACCATATTGAGTTGGGCACCAACCTAAACATGGTAGCTTTGATGCTATCGTTCAATCAATGAATGGAATCTAGTACTTTTATTTTTTTAGAGATCTCTTTGAGAAGTTTTCATTCATAGATTTGATTTTGCATGTGGAATCCTCTTGGTTTTGTAGGTGCTCCTAATATTAGTTATTTTGTTCTTGTATTATTTTGAGGTTCCAATAAATATTTTCTACTATTCCCCATCATATGAGTGGATTGCATAACACTTGTAGCATCTCTAAAGTGCAAAAATGAGACAATTGCTATACATGATTGATAATATTTAAAATACTAGTATTGTATGAGCACGTCTATAATTGATCAGTTCTAGAGATACACTTGTTCCAGTTTTTACATGGCACTTCTATCATTTGGTTGTTTACTATACAAATAAATTTTTAGATCATTTAAATAAATTAGGTGTTTGCTTTTGGGTTATAACTAATGTCACGTCCCCATGCCTCCGACCGGCAAAGAGGACGCGATCTAATGGCTATAACAGACTGGCTAAGAGCCCATAAACATATGCAGGAATAAAAATTGCCTATAACAGAATGCCTAAACATGCACATTGAACATTTATCTTGCACAGCGGAAATCCCTATGCATTCAAACAAGCATTCTTGAACATGTACAGGAAGTAAAATGGTAAAACGAAATGCTGAAGTAGAATGCATTGAAGCAATTGCATTCACATATACAATGGTTTATCAAACACAGCGGAAACATCGTCATTTCTACAACATTCATACAACATGTTCATTTTATTTCATTAACAGAATTTACAGTTGCAGAAGTAAAATGGTCAGAGCACTTATCTTATGAATAACTTCTTCCGCAACCAGCTACGTCGCTGCAACGTTCCACCCAACCATAGGCCAGCGTGCTCCTTAATCTCTCAGCAGCGCTGCCACCCTCGAGCTGGGCATGATTCTCCAAGGAATAAGGGAACTAGCAGACTTACACATAGCCAGGATACACAAAACACATAGCCAAGCCAACCAAGTTGGGTTTATCAGGCCACTAAGGAGCTGAAGAAGGCAATTGCTAAGCTGGTGAGCTCCTTACAGAGCCAAGAACACCCACACCAAAACTAGCTTGACCTCTAAGACACCCATCCACTCCCAACACAAGGAATCAGTCCCTTCTCTGCTACACAGTCCCTCAGGCCCTGCATTCCCTTCCAGTGCTATTCAGG
>LPNX010472770.1:63384-134842 GCA_001517045.1 Pseudotsuga menziesii
TGAAGCCACTTCCAAAAACGTGGAAGGAAAAACACACAGGAAACTCCAGCTGCTCCCAAAACGTGAGGAAAACTGGAAAACGTGAATGCACAGTAGAATGGCATACGTTTTTGGGCATTTTTCTTGCCAAGGAAGTCAGAACACGATTTTCCAAAAATGGGTCTCTGCCCAATTCGAATTTCTTTTCCCATACTCTTCCCCTTCCATGCAATAACTAACTCAACCACATTCTGGCAGAAATAAATGATTGGAGAAAAAGACAAGAAAGGTAGTTGACAATTTGATGGGTTTTCTCATAGACATTTGGCTTTTCCCCATTGGCTAAGGATTGACAAATTCCCAACCCCACATCCTTATCCTTGGAAAAATCATGCCCCATTCGATTTAGTTGCCGCGACCGTAGCTGGTTGTGTTCATTTTAATTAATTATAGATGCATATTTACATAATGGCCAACATAATATGTGCCGCATGCCCCGATATTCAATCGGTGACAAATTTTAAATCCAAAACATAGCATAACCGATCAATGGTGGGGCCTTGGCCTTTAGCTCCACACCATGATAATTTACAATATATACATCATATACATCTAATGTAACGGGGTCAAGACCGGGACGTGACAACTAAAGGTAGACATACTAGGTTGAGGTGCAGAATTTAGTTGAGCCTACCTAACTATCCAAGGAGTCTGATAGTGATAAGTTACGGGATTTAATTGAACGAGAGCGAGCCATTCCTCCTTGTATGAAGCTTGAAAAAAGAGAAATAAGAGAAGAAATTGTTTTCCATAAATTGCAAATGAATCACAAAAGGTTAGGGGCACATGCACACCTCTATTTTAAGAATCAGTAAACTCGGACTCGGACTCGGTCGACTTTATCGAGTTGACCCTCCACCGAGCCGGTTCTACCTTTAAACCGGATTCGGTAACTGGTTTGATATCGAACTGGTTGAGTTGGTGTTCGATTTGGTTGGTTTGGTATCGAACTGGTCAACTCAGTCGAGTCTCAATCTTAACTGGTCGAGAGTGGTTCCAACCTCATCGGACTTCATATGCAAAAAGTAGAATTTTAGATCCCATTCAGAATTCAACAAACTTAATAGTTTTTAAGGTTTTAGGATTGCAAAGTTATCGACCAAACTCTGTCATGTACGAGGGTATGGGATTGGCATTTAATCAAGCACATTAACCTTTCTATATACCTTGATGCTGGTGGTGTTGATTGTTGAACTACTGTGTCATGACCTTGATAAAAATGTACTCTTCACTCGAGCAAAATCACTTGTCAAGTATGAGAAGCTTCTTCTACCTTATTTCAATGATTGGATTAGGAAGTTTCATCAAAATTGTTGGGTGTTGAGTCATTGACTAATGTCCTTAGAGGATCAACTTTGAGATTCGAGGTAGAGGCAAGGGATGGAGCCTAGAGGGAGGCATAGGGTGCTATTGATGAATAGGATTCCAGTATAGGCAATGATTCATCGACATGTATGATTTATGATATATGTTTCACATTCATTTTTTTTAAATGTCCTTGCTCATCGAAAACTCATCCCTGTTTTCCCGTTTCGTGCAACTTAGAATCTAACCCTAACCTATAAGATGAACCCTAACCTTGTGCTTCTAGGCGTTCAACTAGTACTAGTACCTATGTCATAGGGTTCGTCGATTTTGAACCTTCAGGTTCGAAATTTGGCGAACCTCAACAAAAAAATAAAATTCGTCCAGGTTCGCCCTATGAAATTCGACACTCTTATAATTCGTCCAGGTTCCTCAATCGTTATAATTTCGTATATATTTGTTCGCTCCTTAATCGTAAATATATTTCTAGGAGCCGTGATATCCGTGGGCCAAGGTTACTTGATGCCCTCTACTACTGCAAGGTTTAGCTAAAAAATGGTCGTTGTATGCATGCAAGCCACAACACGTATATCTCTCGGTGAGAGCCATGACATATGTGGGTCGGGGAGACCATATGCCTCCACTACTTCAAGATTAGCTCTAACATTAGCTCCGACGGCAGTTGTATTCTTTCTCCCGAAAGGGCGGTATGGTATAGCCTGGCATTTAAGGGTATCGCGGTATTCTATTTTTTCCCAACGGCTACAGCTGTAAGGGTATCGCATCGATGCAAGACACAGAGCAGTACTCAATCCCTGCCGCGTGGTTCATTAGGTCGTTTCAATAGACCCGATTTATCTTTTCCTTAATTCCCCAATTACTAAGGTAAACTTTATTATTACCACGATTATTCTTGATTTGTTGACAATAAGATTATTTATTATTAAGTATTCCGTGTGTGTTTGTGGATTTGTGGTAGCATAAAATATAATTTATAAGTTTATTATTATTATAAATATATTTGATTTATTATAATATATTATTAAATGTTTTTAATTTTATATATAATATATTAAATTGTTTTATATAATTTAATTACAAAATATAATTTATATTGTAAAAATATGATCTGGACGAACCTAATGCCGAACCTCATTTCGAATTTCATAAAAAAATTCGAATTCGAACCGAATTTCAAAGTTGCTGAATTTGAATTCGAACCCGAACCATGTGACATAGACTAGTACTACTGCAGTTGTAGATGACCTCTTCATACCTGGCAGAGAGGAAAGGCCCTTTCTAGTACTACTGCAGTTGTAAATGACCTCTTCATACCTTGAAGAGAGGGAAGGCCCTTTCCATACAGTCATTGTTGCTTAAAATTCTTTATCTTGTGGGGTATAATTCAGCTTTTGCTTGAGACACAGTTGTGCGATGGTATACAACTGGATGTCTTTGCTCAAGGATTGCGACCAAGAAAAAGTATGTATGATTGAACAAAGGTATTTATCCTACCTGCCTTTTCTTGTCCTGCCATATGAATAACAATACAAGGTAGCGGGTTTCAAAAGGAGGCATATATTAAGGAATAAGCACCCACAAAACAATGGGGTTAAGTTCTGCTCAACTGATAAAGAGCAGCAGTGCGAATAGATGACTATACCTGTCATACTCGAGACTAACTAGTTATGGATATGGGTTCTTAACCAAAATGTCAAAACAGGCATTTGGCAAAGTACCTACCAAAATAGCATTAGCTTTATGTTACAGATGTACAAGGTGTAGCATAACTTTATGCTACAGATGTACAAGGTGCATTTGGTGAAGCTTGGAGTGTTAAGAGAGGCATGTCAACGGCTGGGCAAGTAAGAGAGAGATTGTTTTGTGTGGTTTCAAGAGGATATTTATGGGAAAGGTAAACGAGATTATCTAATGCAAGGGTAGAAGGGATTGGTGGAAATGGTATCTTTGGCCAGTATAATGCAGGAGTTAATCAAATAATCTTGGTGTATTTGAGATCAAGCAAAGTTTCTACAGTTCTTATTTTGAAGAATTTCCTTGCCAGGTCTTCGTTTTCAGGCATGGCTAAGAGTTATTATTTGTGCTCTTATAGAATGAGATATTATTTGCATTTTGCCGATGTCATTACTGTAGGTGATTTTGTTTGGGACATTGGTTAGGTTGATTACTTGAAGTCTGTTTCTCTTCTGAACTGAACACTATTTGTATAAATCTGTATTTCATTAATGATTCATGTTATATGTGGAGTTATTATATTTCACAATTTATGAAACAAGAAGGCTATTTCATACATTTTGTCTGGATAAGAGTTTAAGGTATTTGCCCTCGCTCTTTGTATGAGGGATGTCTACATCCGGTTTTAGTATACTGACTCACATATAAAGCTGATACTCATTTTGTTCAATGATTCATGTTATATGTGGAGTTAAGCTGACGCTCATTTTGTTCAGTGATTCATGTTATATGTGGAGTTAGTGTATTTTTAATTTTACAGTTTATAAAATAAGAAGGCTATTTCATACATTTGATCTTGAAAAGAATTTAGGGCTTAGGAGGGATGTTTGCTGCTGATTTTAGTACAGTGACCCAAATATGAAGCTGATGCAGTTTTTGTATAATTGACAATGACAGTTAAGCAGATTACCTGTTGAAGACTTTCGTCGCAATTCCTACGGGAATTCAATTATGGGAAGAGAACTATGTATTGCAGAAGTAGACACAGGCTTGGGCAAACAACTAGTGGTTGCTACCACTCACTTAGAGAGTCCTTGTCCTGCTCCTCCAAAATGGGATCAAATGTACAGTGCAGAGCGTGTCTGTCAGGTAAAGGAATCTTTGAATCTGTTAAAGAATCTACCAAACGTCATTTTTGGGGGAGATATGAATTGGGATGATAAGCTGGATGGTGCTCCTCCTCTTCCTGATGGATGGCATGATGTTTGGGTGACGCTTAGACCCGGTCAGGTAGGGTAATTCATTTGTTTTATTTTTTTTTTATTTTTATTTATTTTTTAAAGGCTTTTGTTTCTTGTTTAGTTTTCTTTGTTGTCCTGACTGTGTTTTAAACTATTAAGTTGTTTGCAGGTGTTCTGGTATTTAATTATAGTGGTATTGATTTTGTGTTTGGTAGGATGGCTGGACATATGATACTAAATCTAATCAAATGCTAACTGGAAATCGTCTCTTGAGAAAGCGCTTGGATAGAATATTTTGCCATTCTCAAGATTTTGAGGTCGAGAGTATTGATATGATTGGGACAAACCCCATTCCTGGCCTTTCCCATAAAAAGGAGAAGAAAACCAGAGGACAGTCTCAAATTTTGACTCTTCCTGTCTTGCCAAGTGACCACTATGGTTTGCTCTTAAAGCTTAGACCAAAAAATTGACTTTTACCCAAGGAGAAGTTGTCCCGAATTGTACCTCTGCTTTTAAGGATTGTCTTTCGACATTTTGTGAGCCCAGTTACTAGTCAATTTTGAAGTAGACTTGAAGCATTTGACTGTTATAAGTTATCGTATGAAAAGTGTTTTGCAATATACAGGAGTTGTGTTTATTGTTGATGAATATACGGCCGGAGGAGCACATATGGACAATAACTTTTCAGACAACTTACTTATATTGTATGCCACTTTATGGACCATGGAAGTCGTGTCACCAGCACATGATGTAATAGATTGCATACAGGACTGCTGCAGAATTCCTCTTTTTTTTGCCAATTTTGATTAGCATGTTCATAGTTCCAAGGGGCAAGTTGTTTTGCTTCATAATGTTTTATCTTGCACAATTTCGAGTTTTCATCATGCTGAAATACGTGCTTTAAACTTTTTAGCCAGGCTATAATTATCTGGTAAGTCACTGGAAAAGCTATGATGGCTCTTACCAGCTATTTTGTTTGTGACGGAACCTTTACAATTCCAAGGCAGATCTTTATAGATTTGATAATACTTTTGGTAGCTATGTTATAGGAGATGGATCGAACGTTAATGTTTGAAAGGCAACATACCACAAGTCATTCGGACTCTTCTGGGTTCGAGAAGAACCACCTTCAAGAAACATGTCACTTCCAGTTTTGGTGGTATGAAGTGGATTAATGATGCCATGCGATGGTTGGACATAGAATCCAGTCCTTGGTGACTGGGAAAAGCTAAAGCTAAGTGCTCGTAATCCAATGGTAGGAACAATTGGGTCCATTATTGACCATAACCATTTTTAGGTTCTTCAGGGGTTTTGACTGGTATGAGTTGGTAAAGATAAATCTTTATATGGTGTTTAAAATGGTGAATTGAGGTAGAGTAAACCAATGGTTCCCTGGTCATCTAAGTCTTGTTCTTTGACAAGCTTGCTTCCGGGACTCATCTTTCTTTCCAAACTCGATCATGTGGCTTGATTGAATTTGAAACTTAGTGTAATTAAATTTGAAAATATAAAATTTACTCTTTCAATGATTTTTTAATTTGAAGTTACCTTGAATATAAAATCTTGATAAATGGTATATAAAAGATTACTTTATTTCAGTTATATTTGAAGTTACGTATTTGTTTACTGAATTTGAAATCTTGGGAAGTGGTATATAAATGGTCATGAATTGGTACAGAAAAATCCTTGTACGCTGTTTGAAAAGGTTATTTGAGGTATTCAAGTGGCTTCTCTGACAAGATTGCCCTCTTGCTTCCCAGACTCGTCTATTTATCCGAACATGATGACCTCTGCTTCTCAGGCTCCTCTTTTTATCCGAACATGATCATTTGAGGTGTTCAAGTGGTCTTTTTATCCTTTCCATACTCGTCTTTCTATCCGAAGATGATCATGCAGCTTAATTTAATTTTATACCTTCATAAGATTACTTTATTGAATTTCAAAAAAAATTTGAAAATGATCTTGTAAAAATTAAAAAATGATATATGGAATGTCATTATATGCTTTTTTTTGATTTCTTTTTTTGGTTTTAAATTTTTGGACAAAATTGCCCTTTGCTTCCCGGACTCGTCTATTTATCCGAACATGATGACCTCTGCTTCTCACGCTCCTCTTTTTCTCCGAACATGATCATTTGAGGCGTTCAAGTGGTCTTTTTATCCTTTCCATGCTCGTCTTTCTATCCGAAGATGATCATGCAGTTTAATTGAATTTTATACTTTCATAAGATTACTTTATTGAATTTCAAAAAAAAATAAAAAATGATTTTGTAAAAAATTAAAAAATGATAAATGGAATGTCATTATATGCTTTTCTTCTCTTTTTTTTAAGTTTAAATTTTTGGACAAGATTGTCCTTTGCTTCCCACTCATCTTTTTGTCTGAACATGGTCATTTGAGGTATTCAAGTGTCTTCTTTGACAATATTGCTCTCTGATTATCACTCGTACCATGATCATCGGAGGTGTTCAAGTGGCTTCTCTAACAAAATTGCTCTCCCATACTCGTCCTTCTAACTGAACATGAACAAAATTGCTCTTTGCTTTCCATACTGAACATGAACAAAATTGCCCTTTGCTTTCCATACTCGTCTTTCTAATTGAACATGCTTTCCATATTCGTCCTTTTAACCAAACATGAACAAAATTGCCCTTTGCTTTTCATACTAGTCCTTCTAACTAAACATGATCATGTAGTTTAATTGAATTTTAAACCTCAAGAAAGAGTAGTATATTACAATACATTTTAAACCTCAAAAAAGAGTAGTATGTTACAATACAAGAGTATTAAATTACAATACATTTATTTAATGCATTTTAAACCTCAAAAAAGAGTAGAATGTTACAATACAAGAGTATTAAATTACAATACATTTATTTAATGAATTTCAAATCTAGTAGTTTAATTGACTTTTAAACTTTTAGAAATAGCATTATATTATGATACATTTATTTAATGAATTTCAAATCTTTCAAACTTTTAGAAAATGGTATTATATTTATTTAATGAATTTCAAATTTGGTAACTTAATTGAATTTTAGACCTTAAAAAATATTATATTTCAATATTTTTTTAATGAATTTCAAATATTATGACTTAATTGAATTTTAAGCCTTAAAAAATATTATATTGCAATACATTTATTAAATGAATTTCAAATATTATAGTTTAAAAATATTATATTGCAATACATTTATTAAATGAATTTCAAATATTATAGTTTAATTGAATTTTAAACCTTCAAAAAAATATTATATTACAATACATTTATTTAATTAATTGCAAATATTGTAATTTAATTGGGTTTTATTCCTTAAAAAGAATATTATATTACAATATTTTTATTAAATGAATTTTAAATATGGTAACTTAATTGAGTTTTAAACCTTCAAAGAGAGTATTATGTTGCAACACATTTATTTAATAAATTTCAAATTTCTTTTTTAAATATTGTAACTTAATTGAGTTTTAAATCTTAAAAAAGAGTATTATGTTACAATACATTGATTTAATAAATTTCAAATATTGAGAAATGATATATAAAAAGTTGTGAATTTTAAATCTTGAGAAATGATATATAAAAATGTGAATTTCAAATCTCAAAGTCGTGAGAAATGTTTTATGAAAAAATGTTTTATTACAACTGTGATGTTACATGTACCAATGATTAAAGTGAATATGAAATCTTGAAAAACAGTTGCAAACACATTATATATAAGATTGCACTTTAATAAGTGTATGAAATCATGTAAACCATTTACGAAATTATATATGGAATGAGTATGGAACTCTGAAAAACAAAATATAAAAGATTAAAGTGAATGAATGAATTTAAAATGATGCATGGAATGAGTTTACAACTCTGAATAGCGGTATAAAAGATTAAAGTGAACGAATGGGTTTCAAACTGATATATGGAATGAGTTTGGAACTCCGAAAAATGGTATAAAAGATGTATAAAAGATTAAAGTGAACGAATTAATTTAAAACTCTAAAATTGGTATTACTTTATTTCTAATTTTTATAAAAAAGTATTTACTTTATTTCTAATTTTTATAAAAGGTATATACTCTATTTCTAGTTTTTTCTTAAAACTAAATATTGAATTTGAAACATTGAGAAACAATATTACTCACTTTAATAAATTATGGTGTTGGAGAAGGTGTATTGAGGTGGAGTAAATCAATGTCATTCAAGTGCCTTCTTTGACAAGCTTGACCTTTACTCTCCATACTCATATTTTTAGTGAAATATGTGTTGATTGAATTGTCATTGATGCTCACATGGACTTGTAGTGGCCCCACAGGTTGTCATTGATGCCACCAAGTCCCTCTTGCAGTGCGCATGTATGGATGATCCCAATACCCTCACATCTAGTGCCCTGGAGCTCATATAGAGATGGGTTATGCCTTAAAACACCTTGTATCCAGTTGACAAGGTCCCTGTACCCACAAGTTTGGATCTTGGAGCCACCACCTTGTTGATGATGCTATAGACCCTGTTGATGATACTGAAGACCCTGGAGATTGTGCTGAAGCCCTTGTGGATGATGGAAAATCCTTTGATGGGTTGAAGAAACATTAATGACCCATTCTGTGGTCATTCATGCTTTGACAAGGTCATGGTACCCTAGAAGGCCTAACAACCCCACAAGAGGTAGCATGATGGATCTTGACCCTTGGAGGTCTCTTGGTGTGGTTGGGGTGGTTGAAGAAGCCCATGAAGCCTCTTGCTTGATGAAGAAGCCTCGAAAAAGCCTTTGCCCCACACGTTTGGTTGTTTAATGGCTCTTGTACCCTTGTAGGAGTGGTGAAAATGATGTGGTTAGATGGCATGATGAAACACACCTTTGCATGTAATGGCTTGGGTCTTGAACCCACACGTATGGAGGAGCTTTTGGACACTCTTGATGAACCTTGAAGATGATGACAACCTTATTGAAGAAGCTCACCTTGAAGATGTTGACAACCTTTGAAGAAACCCTCTTGCATATGGAAACAAGGACACACCCTTATGCTTATGTAGGCACCCTTGCTTATGGTAAGAAGTGATTGTGTGACAAAACAAAATAATAAAAACAAAATAAAATAATTCAACTCATCTTGAAGTCAGCTCCATAAAGACTTTTAAATATTAAAAATACATATTTAATGGGTTGTGTGTACACATACCCTATCACACTCTCATTTTGCAAGTGTGAACGAATGAAAGTTACTCTGAGATTTTTTCGTGGATTGAGGCCGCCTTAGTGTCGAGGGTTACAACAGGGGAAGAAAGCAACAATCCAATATTTCTTTTTGGTTTTGTGACTTGTCTTGGGGTCTTCCAAAAGACATCAAACAATCCATTTTTTTCTACATAGTTCGAGTTTTGTAGTCCGATTTTTAGAGGTTAAACAGTTCCTGAATTGACAACAAGAAGCATAATACACAGTCCATAGTTTTGAGGAAGTTGAGTGTGATTCGAGTTTGAAATCCTTTCTCCATAGTCTGATTTTGTGACTTGTTTACACAGTGCACATGTTGGAGGCAGTGCATTGAAGTTCCATCTAAAAAACACAATTCTAATTGTGACTTGATTGGGGTTCATTCATAGCTCTAGGTTGACACTTTTGGAGGGTTTCCATAGTCCTCAAACAGTCCCGAAGTTTTGTTAAAGATCATACATAGTCTGGTATGTATGAAGGGATGATAGCCTAGAGTTTGCACATTATCCGACTTCAGTCTGCTATTGGTTTGCTTCTCAACATCTACATAGTTCAAGGTTGGACTTGTGTTAAGTTCTTCCAAGGGCAATACACAGTCTGACTGTGTATGACATTGGTTAGGGCTTCCTCTATGCATATACACAATCAAGTTCTTGATGAAGTGTCATGGAACCCTAGGTCTTTGAAGCCCATTGTGATGATGAACTAATATGATGATGCCTACACCTATGATAAGACATACAAGTAATATGGGATCACATGCACAATGATGAAGGATGATGTAAATGTACAAGTTCTATAGTAGAGAATTTATGGTAATGAATAGACAAGGTATGTATGCATGCACCCAATGAATGTGTATAAATGTATGAACAAGTATGTACATTAATATACATGCATTGGAGTATGTACAATGATATACATACAATGGTGTATCAACAATAAATACAATGGTACATTGATGTGTGATTTACATTCTATTATGATGACGATGGTATCCTTGTTGGTACATGCCTTATAGTGATGCATACTCTATGTTGATACACATACTGTATGATGATGATGCATACTCTCTTATGCACTATGATGAACACTCCCTGATGATGATGCATGCAAACATGATACATACCCTATAATAATCATGATATGGTGTTGTTTCATACCACTGTATGATAATACACTATTGATAATGCCTTGTACATGCCTTGTGCACCTTAACGATGCATACATGATGCAAACACTACAAGATGATGATGTTGATGCATGATTGCCCTAGAAGATGACTATATAGATATGACAGACATGACAATATTGAGCAGAGATTGACCAACAATGTTAATGAGCAGCTTGACAAGCAGTATTGAGCAGATGACCAGCAACATCGATGAGCATATTGAGAAGCAAAGAGTGATGAGCAGAGATTGACCATCAGTATTGATGAGCAGTGAAGAGTGATGACTAGAGATTGACAGTCAATACTTCTTCTACGAGGTTCCCAAGCATATTTTTAACCAGCCAGTAGAATTTGATTTGGTTACTGTAATTGCCTATACTGAGAAAATCCGCTACCTGACCAGAATCCCAGTCGTCGATGAGCGCTCGAACCGAGGTCGAGACTTTGCTATCATAGCCAATGTTTACCGCCTTGCTTTTCCTGGGAGACCCAACTTCTCTGCCAGTACCATGCCCATTGCCATGACAGGAGGTACCTCTCGGTTGGGTCATGGTGAGTAAGAGAAGCTCCCAAACACACAGAGCTGAACAATCCACAGAATTGAACAAAACAATGCAGAGCCACATAGAGAGTGTCGGGGGAGAGCGAATGAAGGAGGAGCCAGACGTGAACGCCATTTCATGCATCGGCGGAGCGGGCGACAGGTAAGCCACACACGGGACCTGTAGCTTACAACTACCGCCATAAATGTCATGGGATGGCCTCTGTCGCATCAGGTTGCAGGTCAGTAACCTCGCATTAGAGAGCATTTAAACCTAAGCCTTTCAAATGACTGCCCTTAAATAATGTCCCATCTACATGGCTGGAGGAAATTTGAAGTCGCTTGTCGGAGGAAGATGGCAGGAGCGAGCCGCTGGGTGGAGCGTGTTCGGGGATAGTGCCCATTAAGTGTGACCCATCTGTGTGGTTGGAGGTAGACTGATGCCTCGAGCCGGAGCCCGCTGGTGGGAGCGAGCCGCCAGGTGTAGAATGGTCGGGAAAAGCATCCGCATTCGGGGTAGATGCTTTATTAGTTGCTTTGTTGTTTAACATACAATTAATGTCACAACCCAAATTAAAACACCAAATTGGGATATGTTATTTGGATATGCCCAAATATGGATGAAATTACCATGGCTAATTTAAAATAGTCTGAATTTAGGGAAACGACCTCATAAGATGCCTTTTGAAGTTGAACATACAATTGATATCGAAATCCAACTTGAAAAACAAATTGGAATATTCTATTTGGACATAAAACTATTGACATTTACACAAAAAAAAATTGTCATTTAACATTTAGACAAAAAAACTTAACATTTATGTACAAATATAATAGATGTGTAAACATAAACAAGGAATATTGACATTTACACAAAAAGATATTGTCATTTAACATTTAGACAAATAAATGTGTAAACATAAACAAGGAATATATGGCTAATATTCCTAGTCCAACATAAAACAATTTGACTTTAGGGAAGTGAGCTCATCATATCCCTCCTTGGTTGTTTTGAATTTGAACAGACAAGTAACATGATGGTCCATCTTAGAAACACTCAATATTTATTTTGGGTTTAGGAGGGTGACCTTTGGATCTCTTTACTTGCATGAAGAAACAAACAAAGGTCTATACTCATACTTTAAAATGGATGATACAAAAAATAAGTTTTTGAATGCCTTGTTTTGTTTTTTATTTTAAAATTTTGTTAAAAACACATTTTGTTTAATGTTGACGATGACTAGTTGGGCATATAGCTTTAAAGTAGAATTCAAAATGGTTCTTTGAATAAATTTCAAAGAAAAGGTTGAAAGAATAATATTATATAGCATAGGTATAGTTTATATATTTATTTTTAATTGGTATTGAATTTGCATTAATTTCTACCAAAAGATCATAATTAATCATTACAATTAGTCAAGAGGTGTGCAATAACCTCAAATCCCACTAAGAGAAATGAATTGAAGTGAAGAGTGAGTCAACAACATGAAATGAAATGATATAAACATAGGTGTACACATAAGGGTGAAATATATGCAATAAAGAAACATTGCCTGATTGATGATGCTTGCAAAGAACTCGTGAGTTGGCATTTCTCATCATCCAAGTCAAAATTAATCATTACAGCTAGTCAATAGGTGTGCAAATAATTTCAAACCGCATTATGAGAAATGAATTGAAATTAAAAGTGAGTAAAAAATATGAAATATAATATATAATCACAGATGTACAAGTAAGAGTAAAGGGGATGCAATACATAAATATTTTCCCAATTGACGATGCTTGCAAAGGACTAGTGAGTTAGCATTTCTCATCATCCAAGTCAATGATGCAAATGTCAACTCTAAGTGTGTGTGCCAACTAGAATGAGTCCAACACCATGCATGCTATTTCTATCAAGCTAAAGCTTGGAAATGATCACCTTTGGAGGGCCCTTGAAATGCACCCAACACCTCAACCAACATGCCTCTCAATGCACATATCCCACCTAACCCCAAGTGCATGTTGAATGACGTTCTCAATGAAAATACCACTTTGCAACAAAGTGCATCTTCATTATTTTCATAGAATTGCAATCGCAGAGCAAGTCATTGGATTAATATCTTTTTTGAGCATTTTCATAGTTGGACATATCGTGAGTAATTTTTTTGGTAGAAATAGTGAGTGATTTTAGTGGGAAGGAAGACATTCAAGATATATAATGCAATGTTGTAGTGTGAAGGAGCACGTTTGAAATATGTAATCCAATGTTGTAGTGGAAGGTTGGAGATATATAGGGGAGGGAGGATACAATCATAACTAACTGTAAAAACGAAATCCAAATAATGAAGTTAAAAGAAAATGAGGGGATGGAGGTGGTTAAATCATAACTTTGATAGTGATTGTTAAAACAAGAGCCAAATAATGATTTATCAAAGAAAATGAAACAATATTAACTATAATCAATTAATATGGAATAAAGAATACCAATGAAATGAAAGGTAGAAGCATACCTAAAGAGGTGGTATGTTGTGTTTAAGAGAGGAATTTGAAATGATGAATACTAGTAGAGCATATGTGAGGGGGATTGTGCTACCAAGATGGGTGAAGTGTAGACCATAAATGTGATTTTTCATGATGTGTAAAATATACCCCCCCATATATGTTCTTTGATTGTGGGTGAAGGGCATGTTTGAAATGTACTCCTTAACAATGGATGTTTTCTCACCCTGGGAGGTTGCATCAAAGCCAAGTTGTGCATGTGCCATTCCAGTTTGTCATGGATGTTCTTGGATTCCAAAGCTATTATGCCTCGAGATGAGCAATCCACCTTGTTATTTCAGGGTATGTCAAACATACTACTCTGACTTGAGACTCATTACCATTGTATCAAACAAAATTAATGAAAATATAACAAATATTTCATGAGTCGTTGGCTCAAGCATGCTTTACATCATTATTAAATTTAGAAAATCTAAGAAAATGTTGGATTGAGGTCTATTGAGTTATCCATGTTGTCTAGAGGTATGAAAAAAGGTGCAAGATCACTGTAAAAAGCTAATACAAATGATGGGCATGGGTATAAAGGTGAAGGACATAAGCAAAAATGAAACATAGATATTGAAAGGTAAAACCGAACATAATAATGCAATGAATTAAAAGAAAAATGAAGAAAATGATATGTTGACCATTTAGATTACCAATCACAAAGAAGATAATATGTAGAACATGGTTCCTCTATAAAAGCATAAGTATGATTAAGAACTAATAACTAAAAATACAGATACAATTAAATTAATTAAAAAAGTGATGAAACAACCATAATCAAATAACCGCCTAGTGACGACATTTCAAGAATTAGGAAAACAATAACCAATGTTTTTATTATGTTTTATTAGTTGTATAGATAAAATCCAATTATAAAACTTGAATGGTTACAAGAAACATTAATTAATAATTAAAGAGGGAAGGTATTGGAGACACATTCAAGCATGGAAGATAACCAAAAAAAATATCAAAGGTAGATTCTTCTTCCTGTAAACGTAATAATCTTTTTAGGGAGAGTAAGGATTGGGGCACAATTTAATTGTGAAAATAAAAAGAAGAGATAGTCAAGAATGTCCATTCTTCTTATAAAGGAGGTTAACTTATTAAAATATAGCATGTAGGAACTCAAAAGTAAAAGAGAAATATTAATTATTTATGTCCTTGTGATACTATTTCACAATCATTAATCTTATATCTAGTGGCACACATGATTCTTTTTGTTTTAGTTGAATGAACTAATTTTATCTCTTTTGCGTCATCATTATTGATAACAAATTCTAACAAGTCCCATTTTAATATGAAGGGAAAATCTCAAACCACATCTTTTGATGGAGGTATGGATGTTGACAAACTTGATAATTATTTTGAAATGTACTTTTGATGTCAATGTTTAATTTACTCACACGAAGTCACATTTGCTTAGTTGAAATGATAGGTAGTACCCCATTGTGGTTGAAAAGTATTTTACTATTTATAAAGGCAATTGTTAGCTTTTAAGGTTAATGCAAAAAGTGTTTTCACCTTGGTATGCGAGTGTTAGGATTCCTAGTCCCTTGGTGATGCTTCATAGTATATGGATGGATTCTTAGTTTGGGTGGATGCAAGAACATGGCCAGAGTGTTGTCATTACACCTTTACCTAGGAGGTTGTTACTTTAATTGACATGATGACTAACCCATTGGGTGCACACAATGAACAAGTTGGTTTCTTAAGTAGGAGAGGTACCTACCTAGGAGGAATGTTGGGGACTTCGAGGAGATTAGTTATCCCTAGGACCTTGGGACCATTTGATACACACCTTGGAGGTTGGACACTTGACTTGAGAAGCATACTTCATGGAGGTTCGTGATGGACTCAAACACAAATGTTGAGGAGCATTGGAGCTTAGTGACCACATTGGCGCACATGAAAATAGCATTAGGCACATGAGAGGACATGTAGCACACATTTAGAGGAGAAGTTCCTTGGAGAGAACACTCTAATAGAGGACTTCCATGGCAGAGGAAGTGTTGGACTAACAACTCGTTCAAGAGCACACCATTTTGGATGGGGGGTGTTTAGTTGAAGGGGGATCATGCTTGTACGGAATTTCACTTTTGGGGTTGGATAAACCCTAGTTTGACATATGTACATCCTTGTATTGTAGAACACTTCATGTGGGGTTTCCTTGTTGGTTACTTGTATGGACTTATGTCCTTGTTTTATGTTTTCCTCCCTCACCTACTCATATATAAACGGAGGAGAGAGCTCTTGTATTCATTATCATCATTTGTACTATATTATTTGTATTGTCTTGTATAGAGAAATACTTTTGGGTTCATGAAGAAATCCTATGAGAAGAAAAATAGAGAAAGAGATGTCTTGGATGCTCATGGAAAGATTACTCTTGTGTGATACCACCTCTGGTTCCATCTTCAATATTCTGGGTGATAGGTGGGACTTGTGTGAGCATTCACACGTTAAAGTGGATTCGAATTTAGTTCAATACGACACATTGCGGTGGTCAGGTACATGGGAGTGAGTACTTCATTTACTGACAAAGTTAATGTTATTTGTGAGTGAATACGGCGTTATAGTTTTAGTTATTGAAGTATATACACATAAAGTATCTGTTCTCCAAGAAATTATTACTGTGTCTAAAGAATTCAAAAATTCCTATATTTCAAAGAGAAGACAGGAGCTGTCTTTAATATTCGAACAATCTAGTCACCTTCATAAACCAAATTCACATCTTACTAAATTGCTCCTGTAATCACTGTGAGAATTAGTTAGTCACGATCATTTCTTTTACTATGGGTTGAGCGAAAAATGATTCGTCCTCTTTGAATCAATTTGTCTATAGAAAATTTCCTAAAATGATAAATATGATGTTGTTATAGACAATAGCGAAAATTGAAACTCCTTACAAGTTGAAGTAAGGGGAATATGATAGATTTAGAGATGGGTTTGAGTGTATAAAAGCATGAAATTGAGGTCTTGGAAAAGAATAAGTTATGGAAGTTTGCCAATTTTCAAGTTTGTCATCTAATGTGTATTTAATGTGTTACAAACTGACCTTGATAATAGAGTTGTTTAAACCAATGATAGAAATTCTTATATTTACTTCGCCTCTTAATTAAAAAATGATCTTCCTAAGGACACCATTGTCTTAACTAGTGAATCCTTGAATATACCTATCCGTGTCCAAAGGTCATTGTTAGGTTGATATTTTGAAAAGATCAGGAAATTCCAGACCTTTGCCTCTCTTTGCAAGCATAAATATTCCCAAAGTCATCACGAGAAGTTGTTGTTAAATTCTCATAGATTCTTGGGTATGATGATGAATAAATAGTAGATGATTGTATCCTTGTATTAATGAAATCTATTTTACCCCATGGGAAAACCTTCTAGTTTGGTATCGCTACATTGACTTTATTGTTGATAACATCTATGTTCAATTGCAAAAATATTGAAGAGTGCAAAATGTTTAGATATCAATCCTATCTCGTGTACTTGTTTTTATATTATCAATTTGACTATTTTGAACACATTGAATTGGATGCTTCCATATTATTTTGAACACATTGAATTGGATGTTGTATGACATTATAATCAAGTTCAACATTCAAGGCTGGAGATTGGTGTTCACATGAATCTTTCATTGTAATTAGGGTATATGGACCATAAGAGAAACCCTATAAATTGCTTGTTTTTTTAACACTTAGAACCATCATTTTTTAAGAATATGATAGAATTTGTTCAAATCAATTTCATTTCCTTTCTAGGAAACAAAATCTTTCCTTTCCTTCCAGCATAAATCTTTCATACATTATCAAGAAGAAGGCATTGCCCAAAATTCATGATATACTAAGATCCTATGCTTTCTAAATTGGTAGGGTGTGTTATAATGACCCATATCATGTAATTTATAACAAAATAAGCTCTCTTACCTCATTTGTTTATTTGCACAATTCAAAACCCAATGTGGAAATATTAGCAAACTGGGAAAGTTGTGTAGAGGTGCAACATGATTGTGACGGATCAGTTCCTCGAGATGAACATGTAAGTCAAAAAAAAAAGGACAGTACAAATACCTTTGCATTTTTCTTCTTTTAGTGAATATCAAAATTATAAATCCATAGTTATTGACCAACCTTTTGTTCCTCTAAAGGAGAATGCTATTTTACATAGAGAGGAAATTATTTTCAATCTCGTTGATCCAAGTTATCCAAGTATTAAGGAGACCAACCACTCAGATATTGATAAGGTAGTTAATGAATAAAAAATAGTCAATACTTCTTCAAATGAATTTATAAATATAAATGTGAAAGGAGATTTATCACATAGTGATTTACTCCAATTGAAGAAGTCTAATTAGATTTTGAAGCTTCAAGTGAATATCAAAGGGAACCTACTTCTTTCATCTTATTCAATGTCGACAAAGATACAACCAATACATCTAAGACATAAGAGGGAAATAATAAAATAAAAGGTGAGGTGAGTTTAGAAGATCTTGAACCTAAAAGGACAGAGGTTGATTAGGATAATGGTCTACATATCCTGAATACTGTAGAAATTGATGTTGATATTTTGGGACTGGTACTTACTCTTATAGGTACAATTGGGGTTAAAGAAATGATTGAAAATATCATAAAGGTAATTCCAACTATTATTGATGATTAAAATTGAGAAGTTAATGATTATGATATTTTAATTGCTGAAGACAAGTCTAAGATTCATGTTCCTCAAAGACCTGTTGCCATTATTCATTCTTTTGCATTAGGACTCAATGATAAGCATGATTACAAGAATATTTATTAGTTTGAGATTCCTTTAGAATTTGCTTCCTCAATTTTAAAATTTAATTGTGCACAATTTTCCCAGTCATTAGATATTTTCTCTGAGATGTCTAAAATGAAGAAGCAATCAAAGAAATTTGGAAAATAAAGTGATATTTTGGTGGCAACTTGAAATTTGAGGAAGTAAAAACATAAACTCTGGTTCTAGGCAAGGAGGTGGAATTCCTTGCAGACTGAAAAATGTTTCGAGGTTCCTAAGGCGGGGTGGAGCGTGGCTGGATAAATTCCAGTTCCCAAAAAAACTCAGATATGTTTTCCATTAAATATGAATCTTTATTTAATGCAAAATATTGGTTATGTTGATATTTTTATGTGAATTCAGGATTGGCGATCATCAAGTATCTTCGCTTAAGCATAGGTGTATTTATTCATTAATATAGAAATAACAATGTGCATTGATTTTTATCAGTTTAGTCAGATAGTACCGGAAAAGAAAATATCGAAGATATTATTATACCTTTATTTGTTAGAATAATAAAAACCCATTCCCATACTTAGGATATAATATTTAATCATTTTGGCTAAATTCCTAGGTCCCACACTAGCTAGTTGGCATCCACTTGCATCCTGGTGGGAAAACTTGCCTAAAATAACTACAAGAGTGCCTTTCAAATATCGTGGATAATATTCTAACAACCCATCAGACTTACACATTTTAGTAAGTGTGCATTCCTTCCTTATCGAGAGTTTCCTTGCTTTTCAACAGCTTTTAAGGGAAAAGGTGAAAGCTAGTTTTAAGGCAAATGCCTTGTTTTTAACAGAACTCACCCTCCTTATTTTTATCTTCTAAAAGAATGAATTTATCCATGTTCCTTCACTTATCAATTGATACACCTAATTCAACCCATTCCTCACCTTCTTGACATATTAGGAAAGTGTTTTATGCACATATGGGGGATTTTGACTATTTTGGTAAGCCTTCGTTTGTGCTGATTCAAATGGAATCCTTATGCATTAAAATATATGATGTAATTATATATTTGGAAAGATTATTTTGTCATAAGTTTGGTTGATGTAAACTTATTCAATATAATTTTGTGTTATGTACCATATTCAGTCTCCTTTCTGAGTGAATTTATGCATGCTTTACAAGCAATTTTGCGAATTCAATTTATTTAAGCTTGGGATTAATTTCCATATGGTATTAGATCCTTTGTATATCGATTTTTATCCTATTCTATTTCTTTTGTAGGATCGACATCATTCACTAGGAGCACATTCTGTCTGTTCAAGGGCACAATTGTTGAAGAATGGATCAATCTCACCATATCATATTGACTCCATTCAACTTACTTCGAATTGAAGTCACATATGGAGATTCTGATGAGGAGAAAAGGACTCTACAGAGTGACCATGGAAGCTGAGGCTGAGCCTAATACATTGAAAGAGAATATTAAGTGGCATAATCAGAGAGATGACGTGTATGGTCTCTTATGTCTCAACATTTCCAGAGACCTTCTTTTCCATCTTGATGGATTGACATCACCAAATGAATTATAGGATAAGATTAAAACTTTATTTGGAATGATGTATGAAATGAGGGGACATCAACTGGAGAACGAGTTGATTTCACTGAGTCCAAGGAACTTCAAATCCTTGCAAGTCTACTTCTCGAAGTTCAAAGGACTAGTTTTGCAGTTGAAATAGTCTGGTATCGAAAAGGAGGATGAACAACTAGTCCTAGCCATAATTTTGAAGCTTGGACCTGACTAATCAGTATTTGTTTCGACATTCCATGCCACAAAGCTGAAAGCTTGAACCTGGACAATTCCTTCACTAGCATATTTCATGGAATCCTTGACCCAGGAGCAAGATAAGTTGGTCATGATAGGCACCATCAAAGCTTCCAAAGATCAAGGTTTGGTTGCTAGAGATTCAAATATGGATTCTAAAGGAAAGAAGAAGGCTAAGAATCCTCCCGATCAAAATGGAGACAAGTCCAAGTCTCATGAGGAGTCCTCAAACTCCAAGAAGAAGAATTCCAAGAAGAAGAAAGGTAAAGGTGAAATGACCAAGTGTGAATATTGTGTTAAGGAATTTCATCCTGGGATCTCTTCCATGAAGAAACACATTGACATTTTGACTCAAATCCTATAAAAACACAACATCTCTCTTCCTGAATGCACAAAGAAGAAGGAAGAAGGATCAAGTTTCAAACACAAGGAGGTAGTTCATGCCCTGGTTGCAAGCACTGTAAGATCTCCTTCTTTTATCATTGATTCTAGAGCTTCTAGGCACATGGTTTCGACAAGGGAGTCATTCTCCTCTCTTGATAATTCGAATGGTCCTAATATTTTTTTGAGAGACAACTCTGAAACTGAAATTAAGGGAAAGGGTATAATAGATCTTGACCATGGTTCCTTCAATAATGTCTTGTATATCCTAGGTCTTGCTGTTAATCTCTTGGCAGTCTATAAGATGACCCACACTAGGTCTCCTAAGAAGGTTGTCTTTACTCCCAATGATGTTGAAATCTATGATATTTCGAATGGTAGAGTCATTTCTAAAGGTTTTGTGGAGCACAATTCGAAAGTGTACAACTTCTTACACTTCATGCCCTTCTCAAACCCCTCTTCTCTCCTCACTCATGCTAATGAAGCCAACAAGATTTGGCATGAGAGGTTTGGCCATCTAAATTAAAAATACCTTTCATATTTGTGTGATAAATATATGGTAATAGGGATTCCCAAGATCAATTTTTCCAAAGGAGTCTGTCAGGGTTGCATTCTAGGAAAACACCCAGAGCATAAGTATGAGAGAGTCAGTCATGAGTGAACCTATGCACCTCTTGTAATCATTCACAATGATATTTTTGGTCCTTTTCCTCATATGTCCATGAGTCAATCCATGTATGTCCTAACCTTCATAGATGACTTTTCTAGATACTGTTGGGTTTACTTCCTCAAGCACATGTCTGAAGTTTTTGACCTCTTCAAGGTTTTCAAAGACTTGGTTGAGAACTAGTCTGGAAGAAAGCTCAAGGTCCTCAGATATGATAATGGGGGTGAGTATGTCAATTCTGATTTCATTCATTATTGTGAAGATGCAGGTATTTATATGCAACACTCTATTCCCTACACACCTCAGCAGAATGGTGTTGTTGAGAGGAAGAATATATCTCTCAAATAAATGGCTACTTGTATGATGGAGTCTAAGAATTTGCCACCAAAGTTTTGGGATGAAGCTATAAACTATTTATCCTAAATTCAAAATAGGGTTCCTCACAAGCATCTTTGTGGAATCACTCCTTTTGAAGATTGGAGTGGACACAAGCCTGATGTGTCTCATTTCAGGATTTTTGGCTCTAAGGCTTGGGCTAGAATTCCAACATAAAAGAGGAAGGATTTGGAACCCCAAAGTCAGGAGTTATTATTTTTTGGGTATTATGAAGATTCCAAAGGGTATAAGATGATAAATATGAGCACTCAAAGAGCCTTTATTTAAAGGAGTGTTCAGTTTGAAGAAGAGCCTATGCCAACAACAGAAATTGGAGATTCTTCTTCACCACCACCACCTTTGATTGTAAGTGAAGAGTATGATAAGTTTTATGATTCTGATATGTCTGATAATGATGATTTAATTGCAGATCCTAACACTCCCACAAGGCCAAAGTGGGCAGTAAATACCATTCATGCAATTGGGGAACTAGCTAGGAATCCGAGTGATCCTAAAAGAACTAGATCTCAATTCGAGAGTGCCCTTTCTTTCAAGGACCCATTATTTGATGAGATGTGTTATATTATGGTTGAATCAGATCCAAAAAATTATGAATAAGTAACAACAGATACAAGATGGAAAACAACCATGAAAGAGGAATACCATTATCTCCAGAAGAATGAGACATGGGAACTAGTTAATCTCCCACTAGGGAGAAAGCTGGTCAAGTGAAAATGGGTATTAAAGACAAATTTTGTCGTTGATGGCTCTCCTCTAAAGTATAAGGAAAGTTTATTGACCAAGGCCTTCTCCCAAGTCCAAGTCATTGAGTACAATAAGACCTTTTCACCAGTGGAAAAGATGGACTCCATAAGACTATTTTTGGTCATTGCAGCTTCCAAGCAATGGGAGGTACATCACATGGATGTGAAGAGTTCCTTTCTACATGGAGATATCAAAGAAGAGATATATATGCAACAATAATAAGTTTTGATTACTAATCCATCTCTTGTGTGTAGCTTTAATAAATCACTATATGGGCTAAAACAAGCTCCCAAAGCTTGGCATGCCAAGATTGATGGATTTCTGCTATCACATAACTATATTAGATGCAAGTATGATCCAAATGTCTATTTGAAGTTGATTCATGGTTCAATTATAATTATTTTTGTATGTGGATGACCTTCGGATCACAGAAATTTCCATGAAGGAAATTTCCTCCTTGAAGGGTTCAATGAACCATGCTTTCTCCATGACATATTTGGGATTGTTGAGCCAATTTTTGGGGCTTGAAATTTCTTAATCAGATCTTGGAATCAAATTACATCAGTCCAAGTATGCTTCAGACATGTTGAAAAAGTTCAACATGAAATATTGCAAGCCAAGCAAGAATCACTTCCTTTCAGGAGTTAAGCTTGAATATGTGTAGTCCACTCCATTGGTAAACAACACACTGTATAGGAAAATTGTTGGTTGTCTTCTTTATTTGACTCATACTCGACCTGATATATCTTATGCAGTGAGGGTGGATTCCATACACATGGATCAGCCTCATGAAATCCATTTGAAGGCAACAAAATAATCCTAAACTTTGTACAAGGAACAAGAACACATGGGATTCACTATGTTGCAAAATTTGACCCAGAGTTAGTTGGTTTTACTGATTATGATTGGGCATGTGATAACACTGATAGAAAATAAACTTCTGGATATGTGTTTATGCTTCCAGATGGGAAAGTAAACTCGTCAAGTAAAAATCAAAGTGTCTTTTCACTTTCATATACAGAGGCATAATACAAAGGAGCTATGAATGCAACTACTCAATGTTTGTGGTTGCAGGGCATACTTGGAGAGTTTGGGATCGAATATGAGACTTACACAGTCATATATTATGAAAACCAAAGTACCATTTGAATATCAACTAATCCAGTATAGAGGCAATGAAGAAAACACATTGATATCGATATGACCTACATCAAAGGGCTTGTGCATGATGAGATCATTGCTCTGCTCTATTGTGCATCATCTGAGCAAGTTGCAGACATATTCACCAAGGTGTTTTTTGAGAAGACTCTCAGCAATCTCAAATAACCACTGGGAATAGCCGATCATATGGTGAAGACTGATTGAATACAATATTTCATACAATTTTTTTCATGTCCATGTTTAAGGGAGGATTTTCCCCTTTGTGGTTTTGCCTCTTTCCTTGCTTTGTATGGACAAGAATTATGCAAAGGGTGACTAAGCCTTATTGCTAGGCCATATATCTCGGATATATATCTGATACTTTACATAAGTCATAATTAAGAGGGGGTTCTATATTAATCAAAACCCATTCCCATACTTAGGATATAATATTTAATCATTTTGGTTAAATTCCGAAGTCCTACACTAGCTAGTTGTAATCCACTTGCATCCTGGTGGTCAAAATTGCCTAAAATTCCTACAATAGCGTGTTGCTGCTGCAACCACTACCCCAATTTTTTTTATGATTTTAGGGCCCCTCCTTAGGTTTTTTTAGCTTTTTACTTGTCTTAGACTACTATTTCTCCTTAAGAGTTTCTCTCCACGACATAGTTTTATTTTCATAAGCCAGAAAATCCTTTCTCGCCAAAGTTAGAACTCAGTTTTTGCACCCAATGTGTCGGCTGAACTCATCGAGTCTAGCTGACATGTCGGAAGGACTTAGCTTTACCATCCGATACGTTTTCATGTTTTAGTTTGTCCAATAGTCCTAATTTCTCTGGAAGATTTTGATATGTTATTGATTTTGTCGGCCAAACTCATGGTTTCCACTCGATGGCATCGAAAAAACTCAGAATTATGATTTGACGTTCTAAGCGGTATTCATGTTTATTGCCAACGTTTTGTTTGGAGACCCTTCTTCGGAGAATCTTGCCGAGTGGATCTGACATTGTCAGAACGACTCATTTTTTGATGCCGAAGCTATTGGAAAAGACCGAGGTTTTCTGCTAGACACCTCTTCTTCGAGAGTTTTTTATAATTTTGTTGGTGATCTTTCTTGCGGAGCTTTCCAATGAGTTTTGGCTGACCTCCTCGTCATAACTCGTGTTTTCATGTCGATATGTTCGGCTAGGTTGAAAATTTGCGACCGATGAACCTATCCCATTTTTGCCGACGTTGTGTCTTTTTAGAGTTTTCTTGTGACTCGCCATGGCAGTATCGGAAGAAATCGAATTTTGTGATTGACACTGTCACAGAGTTTACTTGATGACTTATTTTGCTCGCCAATTCGGTAAAGTCGATGACAAAGTATTTACGGATTTTTTCAATGATTTGAGCCGACGGTTGCGATAGAGTTTGGATGTTGGATCCGATGCTGTCAAGGGGTTTTATTTCTCTCTCGCCGATTCTGAGTCAGAGGTTTCCTTGATGAAGTTTTAGGTGCCCAAAAATGCATTTTTGGGGGATTTATTGTTCATGGGGTTAGGGTTCTTCCTTCAACCAGGTTTTTTAAGCCTTTCCCCAATCTCTAGGGTTTTATTCTCCCCTAAAAACCACCAGAAGTTTCCTCAGACCAGTTGGGATAGAGTTGTGCCTCACTGAATTTTACCCGGACTGTTACTCATCCATGATGGTTTTATCTCCTCCATTCGTCTTCATCATAAATTGTGTTCTGACTTTTCGAGCCACAAAGATGGTCTGTCCGATCTCCAATATGTTATTGGTGAGATTGAGGCCGGTTGAGCATTTCCCTGACTACCCCTCCTTTGGTTCAGGTTTATATGCGGTGATAGGGAAGGGTACCATCCATGGATTTTCACAGGGAGGAACGCCGTGGTTTTTGGATTAACCTAGGGTTTTGAAATACAGACCATTCCTTCGTTTTCTTTGACTATTTGATTGGATATAATAGAGAAGTTAATAAATGGAGAAGTTTTCTATGTTTAGGGTATAAAGCCGAACCTTGTAACGAAATGCTAAAACAGTTAGTGGTAGGCTAAACCTTCACCCTGAACGCGAAACAAATGGTTTAAAGAGGAGATCTAAATCCCCAAAACAACAGTAAAAGGATTCACCTGTTTTAATGATTTTTGTTCCAGCTTTGTACTTGGCCACTAGTTTAAAGTGTTTACATAACCCACGGGTTTGATTTCTATATATCATAGGGTCATTCTTAATGGCCGAGGATGAATCGGTAAAACATCTTTATTATTTTTCATCCTATTTATCACTGAATACAATCTTATTTCTAGAAAGAAAATAGGATTTGGCATCTAAAGCTGTCACTGACTTTTGCAAGATTAAATGATAGTTTTCATTTTATCTTGTTGCCTTGAATGCATGTTGTTGGATGACAGTAACACTAAGTTATTTTTTCAACATGGTCATGTCACAGTTTCAGTCTTATCAACACATCAGGCCAAAGAAAGGGAATAATAAGGATAAGGTTACTCAAGAGGACTCAGACAAGGAGATTTTTTCCAGAATGGAGACTATCTACGAGGATATGAAATCCATCATAGGAGCTGAACCATAATTTAAATGGGGTCAAATATACCACATGATAAAGGATAAGATCATACCAGATGCAGGTCTGGAGGATATATTGTTATATAAAATATAATTTACAACAAAAAGAATCCAGGAGTTTCCAGACCAAGAGGAACACTTGAAATATCTCCAGGACCGAATGTAGGAGGATGAACTAAGTATTCAACAAATTAAAGGCATCACTGAGAAAGTGGTAAATAACTGGGTTGCACAAGCCTCAGTTAGTAATTGCCTTCTACAAGACATGCTCAGGGTAACTCCACCCAAAGCAACAGAAATAAAGTCACAACTGGCTGTACATGGAGCGACAATTCAATTTCTGGAGCCTATAGACTTCAAAACTATAGCAGCAGAAGCTGATGCATGGAGTGAATTCATTATAAAATCCTCCGGGTCCTCTTAAGTTTTGTCTTATTCACATGTGGCATTTTATGTAAATTATTTTATCTTATTTCCATTTTCCTAGTGCAAGTCACTAGAAGACAAATTTTATAAGTCGAGGAGTCAAGGAAGCCCAAAAGGCATGGGTAGTCCAAGAGCCATTGGTAAAAAGTATAAATAGGAGTAGATGAGAGTTTGGGAAAGAATTTTCACTAGCGCATTGATGATGAAGTTATTTGCATGAAGAACTATTTCTTTTATAAATAAATGAGAACCAATTTTGCTGGAGGAAAGAATGTACAAGTTTCAAATGGATTGTGTGGATTGCTAATGCTGAACTACTTCTTATTTAGCTGCTATACAATTGCGAGATCGTTCTCACTTGATGAACTACTTATGCAATGATGAATGATTTTACTTTCGGTTAGAAATCTTGTGCATATGAATGGGTAATGAATGTTTTAACAAAATGAAGCTATCTTTGTTTATATTTTCTGTTGTGATTATGTATGTAGAATTTGAACAACTACCTGTACGATTCCATATGCAACATTACAACACATTACTTTGTTAGATATAATTTCTGCTCCCCTGGGGATAGGTTAGATAGGTAGTTTTGCTTAATTTAGAAGTGATTGAGGGGCAAGAGTGATAATATGGGAGGTAGAACCTACGCATCACGAGTTGAGGATTTTTCTCACCGGTCACTTGCATTTAGTTCAGGCACTTGCATTTAATCCTAAAACATAAAATCACATAAATGGTGGACCGGGCCGCAACCAATAAAACATAATTAAAGCATTCTTTTAATTCTACGCTAGCTGGGCCGCTAACTGGGCAGATTCCCCATACCAAACAGTAAATGATCTAGTTGGGAATGATTATTGGGGAGTATACCTAATGTCGGTACCTGGGATTTTCCAGGCATCAAAAATTTTGGAGCTAGAAGGAGGGCCTCTAGTGCATGGATGGAAAAGGAAATCCGTTTACAAGACAATATTCTTTTGGTGATAGCTCTGAAACTAGGTTTTCTGAAGATTTTATCCTCGAAGAAGAGAAAGTAGGCTCTGAAGTAGAAGGTACATAATGTCTTTACCCAGTTCCGTTTGAAGTAGTTAACCACTTGAGGAGACATGCAAGATCTTATGTAAAGAAGCTTGGAGGATTGAGAGCCATCCCTGAGTTACCCAGAAGGTGTATTTCTAGGAAACTACCCTCTTATACTGAAGATTCTATTTTGGTGGAAAATTTGGAACAGTTAGTCGAATTATCTATTCAAGAGATCATCCAACCACTTGATTAGTCGGGACCAGATTCCCCTATTTTTTAGTCTCCATTACAGTCACCTGTTCAATATCCACCGCAGACTCCTCATCGAAACATGGCTTCAAATGATAACGCACCCCCAAATGCTACTGCTAATTTACCAGCTTGGAGGGCCAGAACACCATTTAATCCGGCATCACCTTTGCATGATTTTCCCAAACATCTAGAACAAGCTCTACCAAAGTTTGATCCCGGGGAAGGTATTTCTGCAGAAGATCACATACAAAGTTACTATTTAGCCCTGGAACTTTTGGGTGTTCAAAATGAATATGTTGTGTGCCACCTTTTTCCCCATACCTTTGAGGCTAAAGCTTCTGCTTGGTTTTTCAGTTTACAAGCAAACTCGATAACAAATTGGAATACTTTCAAAAAAGTGTTTAAAGACAAATTTGGCAGTAAACGAACTATTGCTACCCTTACAAAAGAACTGCTCGCTCTTAGGATGGATAAGAAAGAAAAAGTGCAAGATTTCAACTAGAGGCTTGCTGCTCATTTAAGTAATTTCAGTGCTACAACAAGACCGACTGAAGAAACTTTAACAGAATACTATACTTTAGCACTTTGTCCTTCTATAACAATGCTTGTCAAGAGAGCAATTAAATGTTCGTTGGTTGAAAATTATGAGGAAGCCAATAAAGTGGAAGCCGAACTTGACAACATAAACAAACACACTACAAAACTAGAGGTAAGGAATTTTAGTGGTAAAAAACCTCTGCTGTTAACCAGACCTCAGGAAGAACACTCAATGGAATTAGAAAATGTAGTTAATATGGTACAAAAGTTATAAAATAAAATTGCAGATATGGAAAAAGACAAAGAAGCTAGTTCATCGAAAAAACTGTTTAAACCTTATTTCAAGAAAAGAGAAGAAAGTGGAACATCTCAACCACCTGTGTATAATTCTTCTATTTTGAATTTCAAAGAAGTAGGAATGGATCATTTCTACACCTTTCATCAAGAACCTCATTCTAAAAAGAATTTCCCACAATGGATTAAATCAATGACTCTAGTTATGGATCAAATATTAGATGCTCAAATAACAGAGCCTAAGGTGGAAGAAGAAAAAAAATGAACCAAAAGAAACACATGAAACCACAATGGTCTGCTGGGATTGTGCACCTACACTGGGATTTGACGAAGAGGAGCCTACTGAAGAGATCCAACCTTCATGAGTTAATGTTACAACAAGAAGCAAATGACTAGTAATGGATGAAAGATTAATACTGCCTAAGATTAGGAAGATACAAGAAAGTATGGAGAAGATTAGCAGTAATAGCGAAATACCATCTAAGTCTGATTTGGTCACGACAAAATATAAAGTTCTAGCAGTTAGTAAACATGTAAGGATAGTGGAAAGCAGTAAGAAGGGTCCAGTAGAATACGATATGGGGTATGACATAGTAGAAGACATCAAGAAAATGAAAGTGAATATTTATTTATTTGAATTGTGTCATTTACCCCAGCAAAGAAATAAGCTTATGGAGGCTTTTGATCCACAACCCAGCAAATCCCAGGATGACATTCAATCTAACAAAGAAATTAATGAAACTAGCATTGGAGGGAAGTCCAAATCTTAAACTTTTCCATTCTTATTGTCTTTTGATATTTTAAATCATAATGTGCATAATTGTTTGGTGGATTCCGGGGCTCCATCTAATGTCATGCCACTCTTAGTATGTAAAACGATCAATGGTAAACCTACACCATCCTCGTGTAAGATAATTCAGTTGGACAGATCTGCAGTTAAGGTAACAGGTGAAATGAAAAATGTCCCAATTTGATTATCTATAGATGAGAGAGTTTGTCAGTTTATAGACATTATGGTGGTAGATATACCAGAGGCCTATGGTTTGATATTGAGTAGGGAATGGTCCGTGAAACTGAATGAGTACTTTGCAACTAATTGGTCCCATCTGCGGTTTCCATATAAGAATAGTCAAAATCAGATCAAGGAAATGAGAGAACCACACATGAAACACAAAGTAACTCAATTGGAGAGAAATAATGAACCTATAAACTTCTCATCTTTAGTATTAGGTGACTAATTTTTGGAACTTGATCTGAGAAATTATCAAGTTGAAGAGGCCAGTTGTGTATCTGACACATAGTCTGAACTCTTTCATTTTTCATGGACTGATAATATCGATTGTAATATTGTAAATTTAGTTTCTAACGTAGAAAGTAATACTAATCAAGTAGATTTAGAAAATATATTTTGGTTTGTGTACTTTGATGGTTCCAAAAAACAAGAGGGATCAGGAGCCGGCTATGTCCTGATTGATCCAGAAAATAACAAACAATTTCTCTCTTGTAGACCAGAGTTTGAATGTACGAATAAAAATGCCGAGTATGAAGCTCTAGTCCAAGGCCTGAGAAAATCCATTGAGCTAAATGTTAAGAACTTAAAAGTTTTTGGTGATTCCAAGATAGTGGTTAGACAGGTCAGAAACACAATTCACGTTTTATCATCACACCTAAAAGGGTACCAATCTGAAGTTTGTAATCTAATAGCACATTTTAATGCTTTCATTATTAATTCAATTCCTAGACTAAAAAATGTTGTAATTGATTTTTTAGCTGTTTCTACTGCTAGGTTAGTACCTACTAATAAAAAATGTGCTATTGAACTTATTTTCAAACCAACAGTACCGGTTAATGTCACAAATCTAAGGGTGTCCAATGATGACGATCAAATTATTGGTTTCCTGACAAGTGAATAAACTTTCAAAGACTCTGTGATTGATGATGAAGAACATCAAGCAAATATACAAAACGAAGAAGTAAATAAAGGAAATTTTATACCCAAAGGGGTGAGGTCATTAGAAGGGATGTTCGACTTACATAAAATTTTTAGAAAGACATCCAATGTCAAGACTAACAACTCATCTATGCAATATGAAGTGATCAATTTAGGGACAGATGCCAAGCCCAAATATGTTAACTTGGGAAAGTGTTGCTCACCCAGAGAAAGGAACAGATTTATCAATTTGTTTCGACAGTACAAAGATATTTTTGCTTGGACATATGAAGACTTGAATACCTATGACACCCGCATTATACAACATATCATTCAAATTAAAGCAAGCGTTAAACCATTCCAACAACAACTGAGAAAAATGCATCCCAAGTTGGAACCTCTAATCCAAAATGAGGTAAAGAAATTACTTGATGCAAAGATCATTTTCAGAGTCAGGAATTCAGAGTGGGTAGAAGCAATTCCATTACGCAAAGTGAATGAGGATGCGGGAATCAACTTCTTGCAAGAAAATATTATGATCAGGTTTGGGGTTCCAATTTCACTTGTTTTTGATAATGCGTCTTATTTTTCATCCATTAAAATGACTGAATTTGATAGTGAAAGAGGAATCAAATTTCATTATTCTGCCAAATATTATCCTTAGGGAAATGGGTTAGAGGAACCCACAAACAAAAATATGATCAGAATTCTAATAAAGACTCTTATTGAAAATCAGAGAAGTTGGCACATAACTCTTCCCAATGCATTATGGGAAGATAGGGTCACCCCGAAGAATTCCTTAGGAGTGTCCCCTTATACTCTGGTTTATGGGAAAGAGGCTATCCTACCCCCAAACATTTTACTCCCATCCTCTCAATCAGCCCAAGCCTCAAAAGGATATTGTAGCGAAATCCTACAAGCTCGGATTAATACATTGCTGAAATTTGAAGAGTCTAGGCTCAAGTACAAAGACAGATTTAAACACCAACAGGAGATTGGAGACATGGTTTTTAAATGGGATCACCCGCATGAAGAAAATGGAAAACATATGAAATTTCAGCACCTATGGGTTGGCCCCTTTCAGATTGCTGAGAAGACAGGCCCCTCGACCTATAAGTTACAAGATTTGCAAGGGCAGGAAGAGAACATTCCCGTTAATGGCCTTGTTCTCAAACCTTACTTTACATAGTTCTTTTAGGAATCTTTTGTACATAAATAAAATTTTCCTTTTCTTGTTTTCCCGCGATTTAATTTTTGTTTCTGATTTACTTTAGCTCATTTGATTTTGTTTCAAAATAAGCATTTGTTTTTGTTTGATGATTTGATTTAGTTTAGTTGTTTTGTTTCAGAATAATCCAACTCAATCTTTTGGTGCTTGGAGACATAGGAATCTGAACAAATTACCAAATGCTTTTAATCCAACAACTTCTTATTGGAAGTTATTTATGCAATATTTTGATAAAAAAAATAAGATTCTTTAAATTGATGGATTGCTGAAAGGAAGTCATTTCAAGAACACATTGAAGTCCTATATAAACCCTGTAAAATAACTAAGGTAGATGAGGCCTAGAATACTATTTTGGGGCTCCATCCACTTTCACATTAATATCCGTCCTAGGAAGTTTGTTGTGATAGACATGCGGAAAGGAAGTAGAATTGACAGGTGCATGGTATTCAAAATAATCCCATGACACAAAATGAGAGACAAGGATTAATATAAAGAGTCAAAGTTCCATAATAGAAAGTATGTATCAAGAAGATATACTGAAGAAATAAATCAATAGAATAAATGAATTGCTCAAAAGGTTCTTCTCTGTCCATGAGCTGAAACCAAATCATCACTCACACAAAAGGACATTATGGATGGAGGAACCTAAATCAAATCTTAAAATCAAAAGGATAAATCAAGGAAGACTCAAAAGACAAAAGTCTTAAGCATCAAATAATGCAAAAAGCATGGGAATGAGGAACAAACGAATGCATCTGTCTAACTCTGTCACGATCCTGTGGTGTCATATTCGGCAACAGCCAAATACATAGGTAAAATGAATCACACATTTTGGCCCCAAGAGAGTTATTAGGACTTCTAAGCCCGGTTACCCTACCCCAAAGGACTATAATCAATATAATTCTCTGAATATTACATTCCTCGAAAATTCTAAACTCTTAAATGATCTTGAAGAAGACTAGGATAGGTTGCTCTAATCAAATTCCATATAACAGTTTTTGTTTTGAAAATATAGTTTTTGTCAGAGATCTGTGTTCACCAGCTACTCGTCAATTGTTGCTGCTGCAACCACTACCCCAATTCTTTTATGATTTTAGGGCCCATCCTTAGTGTTTTCATATTTTTACTTGTCTTGGACTACTATTTCTCCTTAAGAGTTTGTCTCCATGACTTAGTTTTATTTTCATAAGCCAGAAAATCCTTTTTTTCCAAAGTTAGAACTCACTTTTTGCACCCGATGTGTCGGCTGAACTCATCGAGACTAGACAAAACGTCATAAGGACTTAGATTTACCATCCAATACATTTTTGTGTTTTAGTTTGTCCAAGAGGCCTAATTTCCTTGGAATATTTTGATAAGTTATTGATTTTGTCAGCCAAACTCATGGTTTCCACCCGATGGCATTGACAAAAATCAGAATTTCGATCCGACGTTTTCAGTGGTATTCATGTTTCTTGTCAACGGTTTGTTCAGAGACCCTTCGTCGGAGAATATTTCCAAGTGGAGTTGACATTGTCGGCCTGGCTTATATTTTGATGCCAAAGCTATAAAAAAAAGTCTCAGGTTTTTCGCTCGACACTTCTTCTTTAAGAGTTTTTTATAATTTTGCCAATGATCTTTCTTGTGGAGCTTTCCAGTGAGTTTTGGCCGACATCCTCGACACAACTCGTGTTTTCGTGCGGATACATTCGGCTAAGTTGAAATTTTGCGACCGATGAACCTATCCTAATTTTGTCGACGTTGTGTCTTTTCGGGGTTTTCTTGTGAGTTGCCATGACAGTATCAGAAGAACTCAAATTTTGGGACCGACACTGTCACGAATTCACTTGATGACTTATTTTGCTCACCGATCCGGTAAATTTGACGACAAAGTATTAGTGGATGTTTTCAACGAGTTGAGGCGACAGTTGTGGCAAAGTTTGGATCTTGGAGCCAACGCTGTCAGGGGATTTTATTTTTCTCTCGTCGATTCCGAGTCGGAGGATTTCCTCGATGGATTTTTAGGTGCCAAAAATCACGTTTTTGGGGGATTTAATGTTCACGGGGTTAGGGTTCTACCTTCAATTAGGTTTTTTAAGCCTTTCCCCAATATTTAGGGTTTTATTATCCCCTACCAACCACCAGAAGTTGCCTCAGACTAGTCGGTATAGAGTTGTGCCTCACTGAGTTTTACCTGGCCTGTTAACTCAGCCATGATGGTTTTATCTACTCCATTCGTCTTCGTCATAATGTGTGTTCTGAATTTTCAAGCCACATAGATGGTCTGTCAAATCTCCATTATATTATTGGTGAGATTGTGGCTGGTTGAGCATTTTCGCGACTGCCCCTCCTATGATTTAGGTTTATATGTGGTAATGCGGAAGGGTAAAATCCATGGATTTTCACAGGGAGGAACGCTGTGCTTTTCGGATTAACCTAGGGTTTCGAAATACAAACCATTATTGTGTTTTCTTTGACTGTTTGATTGCATGTAATAGAGAAGTTAATAAATGGAGAAGTTTTATGTGTTTAGGGTATAAATCCGAACCTTATAAGCAAACGCTAAAAAAGTTAGTGGTAGGATAAGCCTTGACCCTGAACACGAAACAAATGGTTTAAAGAACTGGAGATATAAATCCCCAAAACAACAGTTAGAGGATTTATCCGTTTTAATAATTTTCGTTCCAGCTTTGTACTTGGCCACAAGTTTAAAGTGTCTAGACAACCCGCAGGTTTGATTTCTATATATCATAGGGTCACTCTTAATGACCGAGGATGAATTGGTAAAACATATTTATTATTTTCATCATATTTAGCACTGAATACAATCTTATTTCTTGAAAGAAAACAGGATTTGGCATCTAAAGTTGTCACTGACTTTTGCAAGCTTAAATGATAGTTTTCATTTTATCTTGTTGCCCTAAATGCATGTTGTTGGATGACAATAACACTAAGTTATTTTTTCGATATGGTCATGTCACCATTTCAGTCTTCTCAACATATCATGCCAAAGAAAGGGAAGAAGAAGGCTAAGGTAATTGAAGAGGACTCAGACATGGATATTTTGCCCAGAATGGAGACTATCTACGAGGATACAAAAGCCGTCACAGGAATTGAACCAGAACCACATGATAAAGGATTAGAGCATACTAGATGCAGGTCTGGAGGATATATCGTTATATAAAATATAATCTACAACAAAAAGAATCCAGGAGTTTCTGGACCAAGAGGAACACTTGAAATATCTCTAGGACCGAATGTAGGAGGATGAACTAAGTGTTCAACAAATTAAAGGAATCACTGAGAAGGTGGTAAAGAACTGGGTTTCATAATCCTTGGTCAATAATTTCCTTTTGGAATACTTGCTCAAGGTAACTCCACCCAAAGTAGCGGAAATAAAGTCACAACTGGATGTACATGGAGTGACCGTTCGATTGCTAGAGCCTATAGACTTCAAAACTATAGCAGCAGAAGCTGATGCATGGAGTGAATTCATTAGAAAATCAGCAGGGTCCTCTTAAGTTTTGTCTTATTCACATGTGGCATTCTATGTAAATTATTTTATCTTATTTCCATTTTCCTAGTGCAAGTCACTAGAAGACGAATTTATAAGTTGAGGAGTCAAGGAAGCCCAAAAGGCATGGGTAGTCCAAGAGTCATTGGTAAAACGTATAAATAGGAGTAGAGGAGAGTTTAGAAAATACTTTTCACTAGCGCATTGATGCTGAAGTTATTTGTATGAAGAACTATTTCTTTTATAAATAAATGAGAACCAATTTTGCTGGAGGAAGGACTGTACAAGTTTCAAATGGAATGTGTGGATTGCTAATGCATAACTACTTCTTATTTAGGTGCTATACAACTATGAGATTGTTCTAACTTGATGAACTACTTTTTCAATGATGAATGATTTTACTTTATGTTAGAAATCTTATGCATATGAATGAGTAATGAATGTTTTAACAAAACAAAGCTATCTTTGTTTATAGTTTCTGTTGTGATTATGTATGTAGAATTTGAACAAATAGCTGTAGGAATCCATATGCAACATTACAACACATTACTCTGTTAGATATAATTTCTGCTCCCCTGGGGATAGGTTAGATAGGTAGTTTTGTTTAATTTAGAAGTAATTGAGGGCCAAGAGTGATAAGACGGGAGGTAAGAATCTACACATCACGAGTTGAGGCTTTTGCTCACCGGTCACTTGCATTTAGTTTAGGAACTTGCATTTCATCCTAAAACATAAAATCACATAAACAATGGACCGGTCCATAACCAGTAAATCAGACTTAAAGCATTCTAGTCGGGCCGCTAACCGGATGGATTCCCCATACCAAACAATAAACGATCTAGTTGGGAACGGTTATTGGGGAGAATCCCTACTGTCGATACCTGGGATTTTCCAGGAATCAACAGAGCGCCTTTGTAATATTTTATATAAGATTCTGACAACCCATAAGGATCCCTAGTTTAGTAAGTGCGCATTCCTTCCTTATCTAGAGTTTCCTTTCTTTTCAGCAGCTTTTAAGGGAAAAGGTGAAAGCCAGTTTTAAGGCAACTGCCTTTTTTTTTACGCAACTCACCCTCCTTATTTTTCTCTTAAAAAATCATGATTTTATCCACTTTCCTTCACTTAACATCTGATACACCTCATTCATCCCATTTGTGACCTTCTTGACAGATTAGGAAAGCGTTCTATGCACCTATGGGGGATTTTGACTATTTTGGTAAGCCTTCTTTTGTGTTGATTTGAATGGAATCCTTATACATTCAAATATATGATGTAATTATATATTTGGAAAACCTATTTTTTCAGAAGGTTGGATTATGTAAACTTATTCAATAGAAGTTTGTGTTATGCACCATATTCATATCCAGTCTCCTTTTTGAGTGAATCTATGCATGATTTGCAAGCAATTTTGTAAGTTCAATTGATCTAAGTTTGGGATTAATTTCCACATTATTTCAGTAAAATTGTATGGGTTATAATTATTCTAGGGTCGACTATAGGTATTGAACTAAAATATTACAAAAACAACTGGAACAAACCCTAGTTTATTTAAACCCTCCCAAACCCTAAAAGCGAATAGTTATCCAGTCTCATTTGTTAAGCAGCCGCATCTAAATAAGAACAACATTAATAAAGTCATATCTTAACAAATAAGAGCTAGGGCATGAAGATAACCAAATTAACTCCAATAACCACCCATGATACGTAACTGAATGATAAATCATAGTATACATATTTAAGCAGTTTGTAATCAAAACATATACAATCCATTACATGAATATCAAACATAACTTAATTGATGCATAGTGCCAATAAACATAGAACTTATTTAGGATTATTACACCACTTGTTTCCCCTGCTAGATTACCCATACAGAAAGCTTGCGAACAACTTACATACAATTAACATTTAAGTAGAGTAAAGGGTAAAAATCCCACTTATACAGTCTGTTCACGGTCTCTATCTCCATTCTGTGACAGTAGGAAGGAATATCAAAATGCAAGAAACAAACACAACCTCCAGCGTTGGCGGTCGCATGCCGTAACTACTACAACCCCCCTTTTCTCAAAAACTTGCTACCACTGTAATGATAGGAAACCAAGGTAAGGACTTACCTTGAGGTTAAATCTTCCAATTGATGTCAAACGATTCACTAAGTGACCCTTTACACAAAGAAGTACGATAGGGTTAAACATGAACCTGTTATGCATTTGTTTAAGAGATTGAATAAATGAAAAGCAGGAGGACGGTTACCTATCTAGGTGTTAAGTAGAAGAAACACTAAGGAATGAGCATACATTTGACTGACTTCCCAATTTTTAGCACCAAAAAATCTCTAAAACATGAGGTTAGTTGAGATATCCAAGATTCCACGAGTACAATAAATGTGGAACAGAGTTGAAGCATTGCCTTGCCAACGCAACTTCGAGGTTGGGTTTGAACAATAACCTCTACCTAAAAAATCAAGGCTTAATCATTTGTCATTCCTCAAGTTTTGAGAAGAAGGCAGATCAATGGAAGCCATCTGTGATGCATTGGCTATTAAATATGGATTAAAACTCAACACAAATCTCATAAAGGGAATGATTTCTACGATACACTTGTCAATTGATGTTTAAAATTATTTTAAATGTCAACGTAGAACCTACAATCCTTTGAACCATATAGTTAATCCCTCAACCAAGCAAATGTTTCGGTGGTAGGGCCTACAAAGATAAGGAAATGAATCCATGACTTATCATAACCTTGAGAGTCAAGTTTAATAATAATATAAAATCCAAATAAATATAGGAACTGTAAGGTCAAACTTTTACCCTTCACACTATGAGAAGTATAAGTTTTTTTTCAAAGGAAAAAATACGAGATCTTGTTATTCCAATGAATCAAAGATCATCATGTACAATCAACCAGAGATGGCAATCATCAACAAAAGATTCAGAACAAAGGGTACCATCAGTACACAATAGCGAGACCCCGTCATCCAAAACATGGCCAATATGGCCACAAGTTTGTAGAGATACAAGCTTTTATCATGACTCCTGTAAAAACATGTCAGATTTGTGCTAGCATTTAGAAATGACAAGAAGCAAATGAATCATGAGCATAAGAAGAAGACTGAGGGTCTCTTCATGAGTCTGCTAAGATCCCATTAAATGACAAAACATAGAAATGTGCATAAAAAGAGAGGGCTAATACCCATCACAAGCTAATATAGCTGAAAGTTACCATGATCAATGATCATATCATTCAGAGATTCCATGAAATTTCTGAATCCTGATTCAAGAGGGAGTGCCTTTTTTGAGAGACTGCCAGCCATCTGTTTATGCTGACAATAAATGTGCTTCATGGTCACTTCCAGAAAGATAAGTAGCATATCTCGTATGTCATCACACCAATGACTCAGATGAGGTAAGTTCAATGTGCCTTTTCTTGTATCCCATGAGATGATGACAAGGGAATCACCAAATATGGAGTGTAATGGAATCCCCATTAGCTTAGTAACAGAGAGAAGGGCCCATAAAGCCAACAACTCTGATCTAGTGTTAGTACTGCTACCACATCCCAGAGAGAAGTACAAACAGTGAGAGCAACTCAAATGTAACACGAAGCCTACTCCCCCAATGTTCCCAGCAGCTGCTCCATCAAAATAACCGCATGGATAGTTAATCAGTAGAGGCAATCCAATGATTCTATTTTTTATCCTCTTTTTAGGCACTGTGAAGAGGTGCATGAGCGAATCTATCTGGAGAAAGACAGCATAAACAGATGGTATTTTTCCCTCAAAGATACATCCATTTCTGTGTTTCCAAATAGACCAATAGATGAAGAGGGGCAAGTAGAGCTTAGTATAGTCGTTTGGATGTGACCGAAACCAGTGCTCGAGATACAATCGAACAGATGCTTTATAAAAAGAATGAATGCCAAAGTGCTCAAATATAACATCAAAGGTTCTCTTGGTAAATAGACAGTCCATAAACAAGTGCTGGACCGTTTCTTCTCCTTTCTTGCAGAGAAAACAATAGCTAGGACCCTGAATACCACGACTATTGAGCTGATCCCAAGTTAATACTTTGTTCATTAAGAGAAGCCAGATAAAGCATCAAATTTTTTCGGGTATGTTGAATTTCCAAAGGATCTAAAGAACGAATGATGATTCAGGAAGAGGGTCCATATGATGGTTCGAAATATGATCATATGCAATAGCCGCACATATAGATCCTATATAACTCTTATAAGACCAGAGAAGACTGTCTGGTTGAGTCCTGAGTTTGATCCTTCCATACTCCAACCCAATAACATATGCATTCCATAAGCGGTGCCACTCCCCATCCAAATCCAGATCTGCTGCAGAAAGCCAATAGGACCATGCATCCGAAGAGTAATTTCTAGCTTGAGCCAAAGTAATAATACCATAATCTTCCAGGTAGTCACGAAGATCACGTGGGAGAGTGAACAATGAACCCATACCTATAATCGGGTACAGACCCACCCTTATGCTCTCTCCATTCCCCACATTCCAAGTTAAGCCATTGCCGATCCATGAAATAGAGCAGATGAACCCCTTCCATATTACAGAGACACCAGAGACCGAAAAAGCCTTAATGCGGATCCAGGACAATACAGTTCACTTCTTTAAATACTTCACATATAATAATTTGAACCAAAGTCCATTTCCACAAAGAGGAAGCCAAAAACTTTTGAGTCTCAAAGAGGCGCTAAACCAACCGAGATTTTTGATGCCCCAACCTCCTTGGGCAATAGGTTTGGATAAAGACAACCAGTCGACAAGATGATACTTTTTCTTATTCCTCGAGGAGCCCCATAGAAAGGCAAATATCATGCTTTTTAGTTTCCCAAGAATGGATTTAGGTAAGGAAACTAAAGCCATCCAGGACAACGGCAGGCTAGTAAGTACTGCTTTAACAAGAACCAGTCTCCCCCCGATAGATAAGAGCCAGAATGTCCAATGGGATATCCTTTATTCGAACTTTTTGATGAGCCAAAACCACTCTTTAACCAGATACCCCATTGGTTTTAAAAAATAACCAAGATAATTGAAACATGAAGATATGTGCTCAGTCTTGAAGGGGAGGGAGCGGGTGATTCTGTTTAAGGTCTCATCATCAACATTGTTGAACATGACGCATGACTTTTCCGAATTAATGCACATGAAGTTATGTATATATTGATAGGTTTATGGTAGATAAAATTATAAAGTAGGTTTATTACAACAAAATATTTAAAATACCATAACATAATATATATAGGAATAATATTGATAAATGCATGCATTTACATCATTTTTTATTTTAGATTTAATTTAAAACTTTTAAAGTAAAATTCGAGTTCACAGAAATTATGTTTGTTTATGTTATCATGAAGTGATTTAAATTCGGTTAGTCTTAGCAATCTTTTCACTTAAAGTAAATGTATATACTTCTTGCTTGTTAATTAGGATGGTAAAAATCTGGGTAGGCACTAATTATTTGGTAAGAACGATAACTTATATAAGAATTTGAGGACGCAAATTTTCACAGTGAGAAATCATAATTGGGTTTTTAATCCATAGGCGTGGGCATTGACATTTGCTCTTTTCTTTATTTTATCTCAATTTCTTTCGACTTGTTCTTTTTGTTTTTTATTTTTATTTTTATTTTTTGGTATTTTTATGTCCTTCACAAGAGGATATATATAATTCACATAGGTGAATTGGTTGAGATTTTGGCATAATTTTTTTGTGTTTTCTAAATTTTTTTTCTATAATTTTAATTATATTACAAATATATTTTTAAAACTATTTTTTTGATGGTTAGGGCAACTGACTTTTGGTTGGGTATATGGCCCAAGACTCTAAGACCGGCTCTTATCATCAAAATTTTAATGCATTTGTATGTCTGTTAGTTCAGTCTTCCACACTGCATACCATTGGAGATGTGCGCGATCTGTAAGTTCAGTCTGCAGGCCATGAGAGATGTGCACGATCAATAAGTTCAGTCTGCAGGCCATGAGAGATGTGGTCGATCAGGCTTAGGTTTGCGGAAACCTGTATTGAAATTAATGTTCTGAAAGGAATTATGACCAGAGTTCAACAAAGCTTAAGCTTGAACTACCGCTCAATCTCAGTTGCTTCAGGAGGGGCTAAACGTAAGGCTGAGCATTTGGAAGAGGATCCCCGGGCGAGATCAATAGTGTGCTAGATGGAGCGAATGGAGGAAGAAATACATCAGCAAACTCATCCAGGAAGGGCTGCATAGAGGGTAGCAGAGGACGAGAGTCATTATCTCAGGCTTAACCAGACGAAACACACAGAGCGAGAGGCATTTGTGAAAGCAGATGGCGTTGGATCGCAGTGCTAAAGCTCTGGTGCTATCGATATTTGCGCTCATTTACTTTGCACAATGGACTTCTACTCAGAGATTCTGAATGGAAAACTCTCAGCGATTGGCATTTCGTTCTTCTTTGGTTGTGTTTGCATCATTACAGTTCTTTTGTCATTAAAGTTAATTTTTGTTTTGTTTTTGTTGCGTTGCTACATCTTTTTGAGTTGAATTTCTATAAATTATATTGTCTGCATGTTTTAGCTCTGAAAGATTGATATACATTAGTGAGAGTTTACTACTTTCTACTTAAAAATATTTTAATTTAAGCTTGTTGTCAGAGAAATCTAGATCCTTCTCCAGCCAAAAAAAAAAAAAGTTAGATAATCTCTGTTAAAAACATGTCATATTTCTACATAATGGAACTTTTATTTTCTTTATGATTCACATTTTGCCTTCACTTCAGCAAGGAATCTCTCTCCATGCTCCTCTCTGTATCAGCCCCTTTTAATTTTACTTTGTGCTTTTGATTCAACACCAATCTGTATAATGAAACAGATGTTTGTTTTGTGATTCACATTGTGAAGCATACATAAAGAGTTAAAAGTGCATGGATCGACTTAATTCCAAAAGTAGGTAAATTACTAAATGATTGATATAATAAAAATATATACAAACAACAAATGGTTGTTATTTTTATGAAATTATTGGTTCTGGCATTCATCTTTTTTCGTTTCCAATATACATATAACTTAATATTATGTAAACTTCTAGTTTGCTTATACATATAACTTAATATTCTGTAAACTTCTAGTTTGTTTTTAAGAATGACAGTTGTTTGACTAGGCTTAAGCTGGTAAGAACTGATCTACAATTTGTGGTTGGTTTGTTTTCTGGGATCTATTTGTGCAGGAAAAGCACCCCTGGTCATAGCTCATGGTGGACTGTCGGGGCTTCTACCTGACCAAACGCTAGCTGCTTATCAACTAGCAGTTAATAAAAGTTTGGTTGACACTGTAATGTTCTGTGACTTACAGTCAACAAAATATGGGCAAGGCATATGTCGGACGGATATAAGGTTGGATAACGGTACAAACATAAAATAAATTTTTTCCCAAATCAGAGTAATTCTTATATTGTCAATGGCAATAAAGTGCCTGGAAATTTTTCTATTGACTTCCCCGCTGAACAGCTCATGGGCATTAATGGCGGTGTTGCAGGTTAGTTCCAAGGACATAGCAGGTTTTAACTTTGTTTTAGATACAATATAATCTTTTATGGCTGCATACTATTCCATTTGTTCCAGGTTAACACATGTCTGTTTGCTGGTGCTGTTTGCAAATTGCTTATACCAAATTGCCTGATAGAAACTTGTACTTACTCCTATTTGTGAAAGGATCTTTGCTTGTGTCTTTCTGGAAACCCATAGAGTTAAATACTTAAGCATTATGTCAATGGCATATCCAATGATATGCTTGTGTTTTGGCTTGTTGTAGAATTGTGGTTGGAGCCAAGTCTTTGTGCTAATGTTTGCATTAATGGCTATATAGAAAAGTGGATGGAGCCAAGATTCTTAACGTATGGGTGACATAGAATGGCAATACCGTTTTGCCCATTGAATATTCGTGCAGAACAGTTTCCTCCGAATAAGTACTGTGATCTTTGATAGCCAGACAGTTAATAACTGATGTTGATGTTAATTTCATAGTTGAATTGCTTCGTTTTGTTGTATTTGGATAGTAAAAAGGAGTGCCACTCTAACATTTGTTTTTAACATTTAGCTCCCGCCCCTATCAATTTGACAATCTTTATCCTGTGCTTGAACCACATGGAATAGCTGAACTTCGACAGTCTGCAATTTGGTTGAATTCATATGATCCTTTAGTGGGTAGTAAGCTTTGACTGATTTCTGGCATTTATTTATATACTTTATTTTGATCCCTTTTCATGCATTTTGGATTCTTATATTTTTCTTTAGACATACGTGAAAAACTTATTATGATCATGAGATTCGTTCAATTTCCTCACAATTATCCAACTACGGCATGCAATCAATCATTGATTACACAAGGAAAAGTCTTCTCCCTTCAAAACAAATATTTATGTTATTAAAAGAAAAAATAGAAGATATGTTATTAACGTTATCTATTTCAAAATGTTATAAAATAGACCTATTTCACACATGTACAAGATCGAAACCACTTAAAAGCAATGAAGTACTGTACATAAAACAACGAAGCAAAAAGGCAGCTTGAGGCGAGAGGGGTTTATATTTCCGCATTAGTATTAAATGCACTACTGCAGCGTAATGGTATACATGCATAAGAAAATATATATTGGTATAAACCTATGTATTATTATGCGGGGTCTTTGGTAATTCAATAAATCGTATATGTCAACACTAGAAATGGACCACGATGAAGGAGGAAAACCTTTACATATATATATATATTTTGTTAATGTTGTACCTTGACCAAAGAATAAGCATTATTGGCAAACAAACCTCAAAATAGAACCCAATAGTAGGAACCCAATCCCTCTTCATATTACTTATAATTACAATTGTTGGTGTAATATTAATAGTAAGTGATGTGGATTCAATGTCCCTACCTCTCCTCTTCTTATAAACTTACAACCACTTTACATAAAAATTTTCAAATGATAAATTGTGGATTTATCATGGATTTCCCTCTCTTTTTCTTACAAACTTACAACCACTTTATATACAAATATTCAAATGATAAATGATTTATTATGGTAATTTTTTATTATAACAGTTGTCACCACCATTCATGACTAGGGTGCCTTCATGTGAAGTCTACAATTGGCTTGGTGGTCTACATTTCTATTTTGATTTCTTAACACCTAGAAAACTCTACCTAGCCAAGGTCATTGACTAAGTTGAGGACCTTTGAACCATTATGTCCAATCCAATGTTTTGAGGAATTGTTCACATGTCAAGGGTTCTTATGACAATCAAGTTCCTTTCTATTGTCATGATATTGATTCTTCTTTACGTAAAAGTGCACAATCTTGGTGGGTACTACCGATCCATATTTTACTTCCTTATTTCTCTTGTGATTGAAAAGGATGCACTTTTCACTTACCCCTCCCATCTCTTGAATCCCTAGGTTTCCTTTTGAAGCTATATAAAAAATTTCTAATATCTAGTGCAATAATTAGTAGTGTAGTAATTAGTCATTACTTAATATAGATTTGAAATACTGAAGTGTTTTCTTCTGTTGATACCTAATGGTTGGGGCAAAAAAGATTATCACTTTTTGTAGTATTTCATGTTAATCAAATTGTTGTATCCTTTTTAGTGATATTTCATGTTAAAGAGAAACAAATGGTGAAATTGTTGTATCTTTTTTGCAGTACTTCATGTCATTAATCTCATTCCTTTGTAGATTTATTCTCTTTCCAGATGTAGGATGGTACTAATCTTCAACCAATATTGGTAGGAACTCATTAGGACTTGATCTTGAAATCTCCATAATTTCATGACAATGAGAAATATAAATATATGTTGATAGTCTATATAAATAAATATAAATATAAATATAAATATAAATATAAATATATATAGAGTGTTTTTCTTGAAGTTTAAGAACCACAAGTCTAAGAATTATCCATCAAATGTCCTTAACTCCAAGCAAAATTACTCCTCTCTACAACTTTCTACACATTGCCACCATCTGGCTCTTGTTAAAAAATATTTTTTATTCTCACATCTTTCTTTTCTTCCCTTTATCTTTTCCAAATAGATTTCTATACATTCATATTTGATACTTGAGTTCCTCACCTCACTATTCAATAGGGCTTTGTTCATTTATATTTATTTTTTATTAAATTTATTTTTATTTAAAATATATGTTTTTTGAATTTGCTTGTAATATCACCAAATCAAATAGTGATCATAACCTTATTTAGAAAATAAACTTAGCAATTAAATTTCTTTCTCCTATTCTAAATTTTCATGTTTATTTTTCTATGTTTATTTTTCTACTCCTCCTTGAAAGGAGGCTTGAACAAAATTTTCTTATTTAGAAAAGAAACTTAGCAATTAAATTTCTTTACCCCTTTCTAAATTTCCATGTTTATTTTGTTAGTGTTCCTTTGCACCTTCTAGGGTAATTGCTAGTTTATATTAGTTTGTTAGTATATAATATCTAATATTAGTTAGTATTTGTCACGTCCCCATGCCTTCCACTGGCAAAGAGGACGCGACTCCAAGCTTGATCAGACTGGCTAACCGACCCATGAACATGTACAGGCTTAATAATTGCATAAAACAGAATGCTGAAAGAGAATTGGAACTCGAATATGCACACAGGAATGTTTATGATACACAGATGCATTTTAATCATCATACACAGCGGAAAATAACAGCATTCATACATGCATTCATTCAACATGTTCATTTCATTTGAATTAACAACAAATATAGAATTGCAGAGGTAAAATGTACAAGACCACTTATCTTAAGATGAATTTGCTCCGCAACCAGCTACGTCGCTGCAACGTTCCACCCAACCATAGGCCAGCGTGCTCCTTAAGCTCTCAGCAACGCTGCCACCCCCGAGCTGGGCATGATTCTCCAAGGAATAAGGGAACTAGCAGGCTTACACATAGCCAAGGATATTCAAAACACAGCCAAGCCAACACAGTTGGGTTTATCGGGCCATTAGGAGCTGGAGTAGGCAAATTGCTAAGCTGGTGAGCTCATTACCGAGCCAAGAACACCTACACTAGAGCTAGCCTGACCTCTAAGACACCCAAACACACCCAACACAAGGAATCAGTCCCTTCTCTGCTACACAGTCCCTTAGGCCCTGCATTCCCTTCCAGTGCTATTCAGGGGTGATGGAGAAGAAGGCCAGCCCTCTAGCTCTGTCTGTGTGGTTCCAGCCACCAGGTTTATCAAGCAAAAACTAAGCCCACATCCTTGATCCCAATACAGTCCGAAGACCAACCATTGCACTCAGGAAATCCATTTAGCTGTCACAGCTTAAATCAGGAAAACAAATTTCTGAGTCATTCTTGGCCCTATCGTGGCCAAAATGACTCTCACTCGAATTTACAACGGCCCCCAAACGTAACAGCAATTACATTCACAACATGGGGAAGACTACAGCCCCGAAATCTATCAGTGAGCACAACGTACAACAGGGAAAAACGACCCAATTAATCTGTGAGACAGCCAAAGACGTGAATGGCCCTTCACAGTCAGTCGTGGATGCAAGAGCACGGCTCTCAGCTCACTATGTGCCCCCCAAACAGAAGAATACTTGTGCGTGGGTAAACAATCTGACCCAGCAAGGAAAAGAACAGACAATGGAGGCCCTGCGTGAGGAAAAACAGCTCCGTTTTTGTCCGTGGATGCACACACAACAGGAAGGACGCAATTTTGCAGTTCGTGGGTGTGAAGATGAATGTCTGCGTGAGACCAAAAAATCCAAGAACCTGTGCGTGAGGATGAACATCAATGGGGAGGACGCGAATTGCCAGTCCTGAGCATTTTTGCAACTCGTGGTGGGGAAGAAGAATCTGCGTGAAGGAGATGAACAGCCAAAATCGTGGGTAGAGTGTGCTTTTGGGTGAGGACTGAAAGTCCTGCCACCCCAGCCCCCAAAATCATTAACTGCTTCAACCACCAATAGTAATTCTTCAATGAGAGTGGTTGGAAAATAAAAACAAGGGAATAAGCCACATGGGTTTTTCTCCTTTTGGCCAAAGTTTAACAAATTCCCCCCCACATCCTTATCCTTGGGAAAATCATGCCCCATTCGATTTAGTTGCCACGACCGTAGCTGGTTGTGTTCATTTTAATTAATTATAGATGCATATTTACATGATGACCAATACAATACATGCCGCATGCCCCGATATTCAATCGGCGACGAAATTAAACCCAAAACATAGCATAACCGATCAATGGTGGGGCCTTGGCCTTTAGCTCCTTACCATGATCATTTACAATATATACATCATATACATCTAATGCAACGGGGTCAAAACTGGGACATTACAGTATTAGTCAGTTATATTAGTAATATTATAAGTTTGAAAATCAAATCCTAGTTTATGTACTAACTATACATGACTTTAGTTAGTTAGTATATAATATATATTAATTAGTTATAATATAATATATTAAATGGTTAGATGTTACATTATATAATTAAAACCATTTCCACCTAAATAAGATTTATATGAAAACTTAACCATGCACTTGGTGAATTTGTTTCATGGATGGAGTTGTAGTGGTATCTTTTAGGGTTTCTATAGGATTTGGTGTAGCAAGTTCAGATATGGCTAGGCCTAGACAATAGAAGGTGTGGAAAAAAGATATCCAACTTGTTGATTACTCTAATAGTGATATGTTATAATATCAATTTTTTGTGTCACCACCAATCATCGCTTCTCTAGTGGATCGTTTGTCTCGATATTTGCATGATGAGTTCATATCATATTTATTTAAGAGTGGGGACAAAGGTACTGTTGCAGCTGCAACTATTTTCCCCAAAATTTTCAATTTTAGGGCCCCCCTTTTATTTGTTTTTTACTGAGTCTTGCCTAGGAGTATTTTGTTTTCACCTAAGCTGCCTTGAGTTCATTTTCTTCTTTTAAAAACTTGGTCTGTTTCATTTTCTGTGTTGAAATATTAGTTGACTATCCTTCCGATATCGGAAGCATACTGGACTATCTTTTCGACATTGCGGAAGCCAAACTATCAAGCTTGCCGAAAGAGCTTCAAACTCCCTCGCCGATACATCGGAGCTCATGTTCTCTTCTCCTTGGGTTTGATGTTTCGAGCTTAACACTTAGTGGTTTTGATATCTGACCATGTTGATTTTTGTTGTTGGGATGTTTGACCGGAATGAGCCGAAGTTCTAGTGTCTATCACTGCCAGCGTTGCGGGAGACTAATGCTGAGACGTTCCGAAAGTAGTCTGTTTTCTCGTCGACTCTTTAGAGCTTAGGATATTTGAGTTTCGATACGCGTTCCAACAAGGAACACCGCGATGATATAATTGTACTTTGTCGACGTTGTGGAGGAGGATCGTTTCGATGTTCCGAACTTAGCGTTTAGTGGTTCCAATGTCCGATGGATTTAATGTATCCCGGGTCCGTAGTTTTGATCACGCCCGCCGTTGCGGCAGTCCTCCGGTGTATCCTTCCAATTGATTTAGGTTTTTCCCGCCGATAGGTTTGTCTGCTGAAAAGTTTCCCGCCAAGTGTTATATATATAAGGGGCGTGTATTATATTGTTTTATCCGTATTGTGACTTGTCGTTTTCATTGGTCTGTGTTGTTTGCACCATGCATGCGCGCCTAGCTATCAGAACCTGGTTCGTTTGCTTTTCTCCTGTGGAAGTTCATTCCACCCAATCGATTACACTACTATTTCCAGGTAGGAAAACCATGGTTTTTGTTATTTCAGGATTTTATTGGTTGGTTTTTGAGCTGTTAGGTTTTTCTTTGGTTAGGTTTTTCACATAAAGGGATTCTTTCCTCCTCACGGTTTCCATGAATGTTTACTTTGAGGGTGAGGAGTTTTAGCTGTTTGAGGTTTCACTGGTGTGAGAATCTGACTCTGTATGCCATTGAACCGTTATGGATGTTTTTGCACCAGCGCGAGTGGTTAGGGCACAGTGTAGACAAGCGTTTCGCTGTCTGCACCACGCTTTCTCTTGGTCTTTTCATGATCGGCCAGGGGTTAGTAGGCTGTTTTCTTGTATTTACCTTATCCCGTGGGACTCAGGAGGATTTTCCTTTTCGGTTGGTTAGGGTTTTTCTCGAGGATGAGTGCTGCATAAGGTTTAGGATTTTTTGAGTTGGGTGTTGAGAACCAACAGTCGGATTAGTCTGATAGGTCCCTATATGAGACAGAGTATTTTTCGATCAATTGAAGTTTTGAGATGGTGGACTTTAGGAAATTTTAGGAAGCAACTTGCAGGATTTTCTTGTTAAATCTTTCATTCATAGAAGACTGTGTTTAACTTATTTTTCAGCATGCATGTTGAGGAGGTAAATAAATTGATATATTTTCTTATTTATTGTTTAAACACTTGCTAAGAGCTCAATTAGTCTAAGAACATGCTTTGAATGTGATAGGGTGATTGTTATAACAAAAACATGTCAAAGAGACAAAAGAAGAAATCTCCTATGGTTGAAGGAGAGCTTGAAGTAGAAATCATCACCAAAGTAGAGTTCATCTACGAAGATACCAAAGCCACTACTGGAGTTGAACCAGGCTACACGTGGGGAGAGATCTATAGAATGATCACAAACCAGAATATACCTGATGCCGGTTTTGAGGAACTGACGATATACGCCAACATTGAGAAGTTATCTCTAATGAAAGTAGCTACGAGGCTCGAGTTATTTCCCTATTTAGAGGTAATAGGCTGGATTCTGCCCAGGGAAGATGTGACTACAATGATTCTAGAGAACATTGCTAAGAAAGGCTATGCTGCATATAGCCCTACATATTTCTCTATGGCTTATCATCTACCCTCACCCCAGGTTTATTTGACAGAAAGTTGGTTGAAGGAGACAACTATAGACCTGTTGGAGACTGTAAAAAGGATGATGATACCGGGAAAGAATTTCTGAACTAGACCTTCCGGAGAATATGACACCTCTACTCTCCGTGCTTCCTACAGGTTTATTACATTGATGCTCAATAGGATTTTTGGCAGAGCACATGGAAAAAGCTTCAAGGTAGGTTGGATACCAGTTATTTTCTTTGTGGTTACCCAAGGAACCATTTTTAACTGGGAAAATATAGATTCAAACAGCCTCTCTGCATGTATATCAGCAGCCTTAGGAGGGGTATCTCAAAATAAATCAGAGTTTTATATGAGCTGTATCCTGATTGATTGCATATTGTGCACTCATTCGTTTCCTGCTTTGAGATGTAACTGGGAGAAGGACAGAACCCCATTGTACGCAACCTATAAATTGTTGTGGGAACATAAGTACCATAGTTATTATAGGGAAATTTGTGATTTCATTATGCTCTTATATACCCTCATTTTTGTCTTGGCGAAATGAATTTTCATAGGAATGACTCCCACAGCAAAGTTGTTGACTACTGCAAAGATGCAGGAATTCATTTTGAATATACTGATTTTTGGGACAAAGATGAGGAGACATTCTGAAATGCAAGGAACATAACCGCCCTCAAGAAGAGATTCAAGCAAAAAATAACTACTATGGGTGGAAAAGGAAAAAATTTGGAAAAGGCCAAGAAATTAGAAGATGAAGAGGCAAAGAAGAGAGAAGAAGCTGCTAGGAGATTAGCACATGAAGCAGAAAGCTGGTTAAGAACCGAAGAGGAGGAAAAGAAGCGAGCTGCAATCAAGAAGAAACAAGAAGAAAGTGAGGGATTGAGACTAACAGGATCCCAAAAGGATCAGCAGATTGCGGAGCAAGTTGATACACAAGGAGTACAAGACCAAATAGATCAAGAGCAAGGACAATCTGATCCCGATCCCTCGGAACATGCTGCATCTTCTGGCAACATATTAGGAAAAGCTTCATTTATCGAGATAAATTTGATCCCTTTCATGCCTACCGAAGGGGAGGAGGTTCCTGATTTTAATACCATTTTTTACGACAAAGAAAAGAAAAGAATCATTAAAAGAACTAAGAAGAAGATAGATACTGGGGAACAGTCAAGAAAAATGGTGACAGACAAAACATTGGTACATGGTACACATAAAGACCCATGATTGATAGCAAGAGCTGGGGTAGATTTAACCCTAGAAATCGAGGACAACGTGGACATGCTCATGACCGATCTAGAGGAATCACAGAAGAATATGGGCCAACTAAAGGAAACATTAAAGAAGGAAAGAGATGAGAGCCAAAATCTAAAAATAAAATATGAATATATGATGGGCGAAGTTAGGAATTCAAGAACGGAATGCCAGACTCTGCAAGCGGATAAGAATGCTCTAGAGATATCTGCAGATAACATAGAAAGGAATGCTCAAGCTACCTTAGCCGAATTACAAAAGCTACAGTTATAACATCAGATGCTAAAAACTGAAAAAGATGATCTTCAGTTATCATATGGGAATTTAAGTGAAGAGAATAACAAGTTGGAGAGCCGGGTTACTGAGTTAGAAATGGAGAAGGCTACTGCAGAGGGAAAGGAGAAGCAGTATCAGATGCAGGTGGCAGCTTTAGAAGGGAAGAAAGATTCATTGACCGCATCACTTAAGGATGTTATGGAGTAGAAAACCGACATCCAACCTTTGAAAGAGCATGTTCTGAGTCAAAGAAAAAGGATCCGTCAAATACAGATACGAATAGAAGATGAAAGATGCAAAATTTTGCAGATAAACAACAGACTAGAATAAATTATAGACACCACTTCATACTTTTTGGATAGGTCTCAAGATATTTTGGAGATTCTAAAAGGAAGAATGGTCTGGGCAGAAACAAATAAGGAATCTCCCGTGGAGCTAGCAGTAAAAGATCAGCAAGCTTTAAAGCATGAGTATGAATTGCTGGAAATTGCAATTAATGTAGGAGAGGAGTTCAAGAAAACAGTGAAAAATACAAAGGCAACATGTGCTGAATTTTGCAGGAGAATACTCTCCACATACAATCGATGTCAGACTTCTGCAGAAAAGAGATTGGATGTGCTACCGGAACATGAATTGTTTCTAAAACATCTATAGGACAGGTACCAAGAAGATGAGCAAGAAATTCAAAAAGTCAAGGACCTAGATGGGTGGATCTTGAAAAATACAGTAGCACATGCAGCCGTGAGCACACATCTATTAGAAGACTAGCTGCGCCTAAGTCCTGCTAGGATAGAAGGGGTAAAGACCCAAGCTGCTAAATACAAAATTAACATTCGATTTCTTGAGAATTCTGGGTTTGAAGGCATAGCAGCAGATGCTCATGCAAGGAAGAAGTTCATGGGTGAGCAAGCTGGCCCTTCATCATAACATTAGAGGAATTTTGGGGTCTAAAATGGGCCTCCTAAGGAAAATAATAAAATAATAGTTAAAATAATAAAATAATGGTTAAAATAATAAAATAATATTAATTAATTTTGGAGGAATAAAGAAAAAAACTACTTTTTGTGTTCGTATTTTCGACATATTTCCCTGTGTTTTTACTCAAATTTCGATCGGGAGAGCTTGTTGGATGCGGAATTTGATTCCGCATCCAACGAGTACCCACACTGCATACTTTTGACGGACCCCGCTACCCCAAAAACAAGAAATACCTGGAAAAACGTGATGATGACATCATCATCACGTTTTTCCAGTTATTTCTTGTTTTTGGGGTAGCGGGGTCCGTCAAAAGTATGCAGTGTGGGTACTCGTTGGATGCGGAATCAAATTCCGCATCCAACGAGCTCTCCCGATCGAAATTTGAGTAAAAACACAATGAGATATGTCGAAAATACGAACAAAAAAAGTAGTTTTTTTTAATGACAAATATGCCAATTCAACCATTATGGTTGACTTATTTTATTGAAATTCTATTGGTTCTTGAATTCTAACTCACAAAAACTTATTTTGGCACGTTTTCTTATAAGGCCCATTTTAGACCCCAAATTTCCTCTAATGAGTGTTTTGGAAATATTGATTTAAAATGTAATATATTGTATTAATTATGTGGAAAAGCTACATGACAAAATTTTGGAAAGTGAAAGGTTGGGGAAGCTCAAGAGACAATGAGGGGTAGCCCAAGAGTTTTTTTTTGTTGTTGTTGTATAAATATAGGAGTTTTAGATAGTGAGGGACATTTTTTCTAGACTATCTTGAGAAATTATTGTAAGAAGAACTATTTCATTTTACAATAAAGAGTCATATGTTTCCGTTGGAGAAAGTTCTGTGGATTTTTCGAATGTTTGCTATGGGCCAGTTGAATATGAACTATTTCTTTTTCAGCTTGTTTCCATTAACTATGAGATCGTTCTAACTCATTGAATTTATTTTCATGTTATGAATGTACTTTGGTTTATTTTGTGAAATTTCCACATTGAGTAATAAAGGTTTTAATTAACAATAAGCTATCTTGTTATTTATATTTCTATTGATGTTCATGCGTTCTGAAACATTAACATCTATTTGTGATTTTTCTTTCTGTATGCACTACAATACATTACTCACCATTAATGATAGTTTTTCTCCCTAGGGATAGGTTAGTAAGTCTTAGTAAGGGATAGGTTAGTAAGTCTTAGTTAGTTTCTTGCTGTTTGTGATTTAGAAGTGAGAGAGGTAAGATGAGAGGTAAGAACCTGCGCATCACATTGTGGCCCTCCTCGTTATCTCTATCATCTGCATTTTAGTTAGGCACTTGCACATCATACATTAAACATCAAAAAACTAAAAATATACACGGTGGACCAGGCCGTAACCGGTAAAACACTTTAATTGTTACTTGACCTATGGTAGCCAGACTGTAAACCAGACGGATTCTCCATACCAAACAATAACGGGCTAATTGAGAACGTTTATTGGGGAGAATCCCTAACTATTGTTACCTGCGATTTTCCAGGCCTCAATATTTTTTGGCGCTAGAAGGAGGGCCACCAGTGCATGGCTGGTTGAGGAAGCCCGCTTCCTAGAAATCACTCCACCAGTGATAGTTCTGAAAATAGTTTGTTTCACAAAACCACTACTGAAGATAAAGATAAAGGGTATTTGTATCCCATCTATAACGAAGTGGTTGATGATTTAAGAAGAATTACCAGGGCATACACGAGAAATATTGGAGGATTACCTATTATCTCTGTTCTACCTATAAGAGATTACCAAAAGAAAGATCACCCTCAATTAGAAGACTCAGTGTTGGTAGAAGATCTTGAAGAATTGTTAGAGGCAGCCTTACAAGAATTTGACCAACCTTTAAATCAATTGGATCCAGATTCACCTTACTTTTCACCTTTCCAGACCCCTGTTCAATCACAACCTCATACTCCACTCAGAATCATGGCTAATGTAAATGCAAACCAACCACCTCCACAGCCTGCTTGGAGGGCTAGGTCACCTTTAAACTTGACACCTCCCTTGCATGATTTGCCTTAGGATTTTGACAAGATGTTACCTAAGTTTGAACCATGTGAAGGAATTCTGGTAGATGATCATTTGCAGAGTTTTTACTTGGCTGTAGAAGGACTACGAGCTGTAGAGCATGAAGATGTGGTCTGTAGATTGTTTCCCCACACCCTGAAAGAAAAATCAGCCTCATGGTATTTTTCCCTACCTGCAAATTCAATTACAGATTGGAACACCTTTGAGAGAATGTTCAGAAGCAAATATGTTGTTCAGAAAACTCATGCAACTTTAATGAAAGGGTTATGTGCTCTAAAGCAAGAAAGGAAAGAAGGAGTGCACAATTTCACTCAAAGTTTGTTGCTTACCTAAACAATTTCACTGCAGCTGATAAACCATCTAAAAATGCTCTAATTGAATACTATACCTCATCTCTTGGGCCTGATCTAGACATGTTTGCCAAGAGATCAGCTGGACCTACATTAGCAGAAACCTGTGAAGAAGCTGAGAAGGTAGAGGCCGAGATGGAGAGTATAGAAAATTACCCTATGCAGTCAGAAGAAAAGACTTTTGGAAACAAGAAACCTTTATTACTAACTAAACCTAAGGATGAGTGATCACAAGATTTCAAAGGGATGGTGAAGATGATGCAAAAGTTATCCAACAGAGTGATAGTTTTAGAAAAGGAAAAGGAGGCTCATAAACCATAGAAGCCTTATTATAAAAAAAGGGAGACAACAGTCAACCTAAAACTCCTCCACACAATCCTGCAGCAATGAATTTAACCGATGTAGGCATGGATAATTTGTGTACCTTTCATCAGCAGCCTCATTCTAAGAAGAATTGCCCGCAATGGATTAATTCTATGACATTAGTAATGAATCAATTATTGGATTCCAAACTGATAGAAACTGGTAAGGAGGAAGAAAAGGATAATGAACCTACGGAAAAACAAGAGGAAGATACTTTAGTTTTATGGGATTGTGTCTCTATGTTTGATACGGAAGAGGAATATTTTCTGATCCAAGGGGAAACACCAGAAACTAATGTAACAACGAGAAGTCAGAGTCTATTAAAAGAAGATAAGTCAATACTTCCTATGATTAAGAAACCTCAAGAAAACATGAAGAAGATACAGAACAACACTGCAAATGTTAAAATACCTGAATTTGTCATTTCAAGTCAGGATCTGAAGAGAATCAACACACCTCTTAAGCCCATTGAAGTTAAGATTGATAATGTCAAGAAGAATCTCAAAGAACCTGAGATGGGATATGATATTGTAGAAGACATTAAAAAATCTAAAGCAAATATCTCATTGTTTGAAATGTGCAATTTACCTCAGCAAAAAGAGAAGCTTTTAAAAGCACTTGAGACACTAGATGAGGAGCCTCCCAGTGACAACCAACCCGTGGAAGAAATTGGTGAAGCAAGTTTAGGAGGGAATTCTAAGTATAAAACTCTAGCATTTCTCATAATTTTTGAAATTTTCAACTATAATGTGCAAAACTGTTTAGTAGACTCAGGAGCATAAGTCAACGTTATGCCACTTTCAGTCTGTAAGAAAATCAATGGTCAACCTAAAACATCCACTTGGCAAGTTCTTCAATTAGACATAACAGCTGTAAAAGTAATAGGAGAAATGGAGGATGTTCTGATTCGCTTACCCACAAATGAGAGGGTATGTTAGTACATCGACATTGTAGTAGCAGACATACCAGATGCTTATGGAATGGTGTTGAGTTGAGACTGGTCAACAAGGTTAGAAGGATATTTTTCATCAGATTGGTCACATATGTGGTTGCCTTTTAAGGGAAGTCCAAATTAGATAAAAGTATTAAGAGAACCTCAAATGAAATACAATGTCACTCAGTTAGAGGGAAAAAATGAACCAGTAAACTCTGTATTGGGAAATTATTTCATTGAATTAGAATCGGGAAATTACCAAGCTGAAGAAGCCAACAATATATCTGATACCCAGCCCGATCTCCTTCGATTTTCACGGGCTGATGAGATTGATTGTAACAAAGTAGATTTAGTTTTAGATGTAGTCTGTAATCCAAATTCAGTAGAAGTAGATAGTTTTTGGACTCTTTATTTTGATGGTTCTAAAACATTGGAGGGATCAGGGTCTGGTTGTGTCCTGATTGATCCAGAAAAAATTAAACATTTTATTTCTTATAGGTTAGAATTTGAATGCACAAATAACATAGCCGAATACGAAGCACTAGTTTAGGGACTTAAAAAGCAATAGAACTGAAAGTATATGGAGATTCTGAAATCGTTGTTAAGCAAAGTTCGAAACAAAATACACTGTATTTCACCACATTTGAAAGCTTACCAAAATGAAGTTTGGGATTTGCTTATAATTTTTCATACATTCAATATTGTGTCCATTCCTAGATTAAAGAATGCAGCAGCTTATTTACTAGCTACTTCAGTCGCAAGATTAGTGCCTTCAAATAATAGATGCTCTATTGAATTACTTTTCAGGCTTTCTGTTCTAGGTATGATCACAAATCTACGAGTGTTTGACGATGATCAGCAAATTTTGGAGTGTTTGATGAATGATGATACTTTCAAAGGAGAAATAATAGACGACGAAGAACATCAAGCAAAATTAAAATTCGGGAACTTTATTCCTAAAGGAGTCAGGACCTTGGAACGAATGTTTGATTTAGATAACAAATTAAAAAATCCAGTGAATGTCAAGACCCATAGCTCGTCCTTACAATTCGAGCTGATAAATTTGGGGACTGAAGCTGAACCCAAATATGTAAATTTGGGGAAGTGTTGTTCTCCAGGCGAAAGGAGTAGGTTCATAAGTCTTTTCAAGTAGTACAAGGATGTGTTTGCTTGGACCTATGAAGAGCTTAAAACTTATGACACAAAGATCATACATGTTATCCCAGTTAAAGGTGGAATCAAGCCTTACCAACAGCCTTTGAGGAAGATGCATCCTAAGCCGGAACCTTTAATTCAAAGTGAGGTAAAAAAAATTTTGGATGCTAAAATCATATTTAAAGTCAGACATTCAGAATGGGTTTCTAATTTGGTGCCAGTACGGAAAAAAGTCCGAAGAAATCAGGCTCTGTGTAGATTTCAGAAATCTCAATCGTGCATCAGATAAAGATAATTATCTGGTCCCACCCATGGAGAAAATACTATAGATGGTTTCAGGTTCTGAATTGTTTTCATTATTAGATAGATTATCCGGTTATAATCAAGTATTAGTAGCTGAAGAAGACAGGCTTAAAACCACGTTCAGAACCAAGTGGGGAACTTTTGCGTATAGGAGAATGCCCTTTGGACTTATTAATGCTGGAGATACCTTCTAGAGGGCCATGGATATAGATTTCCATGGTATAATTGGCCGTAATGTTGTAGTTTATCTAGACGATGTCACAATATTTTCGAAAAAGAGAGAGAGCATGCATTTCATTTGAAACAGATTTTTGAGCATTTTCAGAAGTATGGTATTTCACTAAATCCTAAGAAATGCATGTTTGCAGTCATAGAAGGAAATCTACTGGGTCATGTTATTTCTAAGAAATGGATCTCCATAGACCCGGAGAGGATTAAAGCCATAGAACAGATCCCTTTACCCCATAATAAAAAGGGTATGCAATTGTTTATGGGGACAATCAACTTTGTGCGAAGGTTTGTACCAGACTTTGCTCAGATCATCAAACCTTTGCAACAAATGGTTAAATAGAGTGTACAATTCAAATGGACTAATTTGGAGAAGAACACATTCAACAAAATAAAAACATCTGTTGCTCATGCACCATCACTCAAAAGTCCAAATTTTGAAAAGGATTTTATTCTGTACACTTTTGCATCTGATGATTCGTTAGCAACTGTGCTTACACAGAAGGAAGATGGGGGAGATGAGTACCCCATATCATTTATGAGCACTGGTCTGCAGGGAGCTGAATTGAATTATTCAGCAGTTGCCAAACAAGCTTATGCAGTTTTTAAAGCGGTAAAACAAATTAGGCCATATATACTTAAGAATCGCACCAAAGTAATAGTTCCACACCTAGTTCCACACCCAACTGTACGATCTCTTTTTGTACAAAAGGAATTAGGAGGAAGAAGAGGCAACTGGGTGACTTCTTTACAAGAATACGATCTTGAGTTCAAACCAGCATCCATAGTTAAAGGACAAGGATTGTGTAAACTAATGACTAAAGGTAAAAACAATGAATAAAGTAGCTGGGATAATGAAGCTGAGCTACATATGGTGGATGTATGTCCTTTGTTTATAGCTCCAGACTTTGGTATTGGGACCTAGTCCATTACCTCCAAGAAGGATATTTGTCGGAGCATTGGAGTCCCAAACAAAGAAGAGCATTATGTCTGAAATCAACATTATATCAGATAATTGATGGAGTATTGTTCAGAAAAAACTACGATGGATTTTTTCTCAGGTGCTTAGAACAAGAAGATGCAAAGAAGGTCGTAGAAGAATTGCATGATGGGCCTGCTGGAGGTCATTTGTTTGGAGACACAACAACACATAAGATTCTCAGAGCTGGATATTACTGGCCTACGCTGTTTAAGGATGCTCATGCTCATGTTAGAAAATGTGATGCTTGTCAAAGATGTGTTGGAAGACAAGCTAAAGCAGTAGGACCGTTAAAACCAGTAATTATATCAGAACCATTCGAACAATGGGGAATTGATATTATTGGAGAAATAAACCCAAATTCTTCCTTGCAACACAAGTATATTCTGACAACAATTTATTACTTCACCAGATGGGTTGAGGCTATTCCGTTACGAAAAGTGAACGAAGATGCAGTTATGGATTTCTTACAGAATCACATTATGACCAGGTTTGGGGTTCCAATTTCCTTGGTTTTTGATAATTCTACTTACTTTTCTTCTATTAGATTAACTGCATTTGGTAATGAAAGAGGAATCAAGTTGCATTATTCTGCAAATTATTACCCACAAGGAAATGGTTTGGTGGAATCCACAAACAAGAATCTGATTAGAATTCTAAAGAAAACTGTAATAGAAAATCAAAGGATTACCTAATGCTCTTTGGGCTGATAGAGTCACACCCAAGAATTCCTTAGGTGTGTCACCATACACTCTAGTTTATGGAAAAGACGTTGTCCTTCCTCCTAATATTCTGTTGCCATCTTCCATAATAGCTCAAGAATCTAGGTGTACCGATAATGAAATTTTACAAATCAGAATCTATAATTTGTTGAAGTCAGAAGAGTCTAGGTCCAAAGCCAAAGAAAGGTTTGAGTATGTTGGTTTGACAAACACAAAGCTGGGAACAAAGAATTCGAAGTAGGAGATATGGTTCTTAAGTGGGATCACCCGCACGATGAAAATGGAAGGCACACTAAGTTTCAGCAATTATGGGTAGGCCCTTTTCAAATTGCAGCAAATCTAGGCCCCTCGACTTACAAATTGCAAGACTCATAGGGGTGGGAAGAGAACTTACCAGTAAATGGTTTAGTTCTCAAACCTTATTTTTCTTGATCTTTTATTTTGGTTGTCTTGTACATAAATAAACATTTGGTTTGTTTTTATTTTTAGGGTTTTTGGTTTGTTTACTTAGAGTTTGATTGATTGTAATATTTGATAAAGAAGCATGACTTTTGGTTGCATGGAGTTCATCAGAATTCCAAGTTATAAAATCTTTGATTACAAGACCGTGTACTATTAATTCATTTGATATTTGAAAGAATTTCTTCAAGTTTAGTAGTTTTCCTAAATGGTTATGAACACATTGAAGTCCTACTTAATCCTTGTGAAATAACTCAGGATAAAAGGTCCTGAATACTATTTCGAGGCACCATTTATCTCACACTAAAAAAATGTCCTAGGGGGTGACAACAAAAGACCCATGGAAAGGAAGCAAGGCAAACAGTATATTATATATTTAATAATTCCATACCATGAATTGAAAAGCAATATGTATCAAAGGAAGTACTGAACCATATTAGGATGTATAAGATTGCCAAAGTTATTCTCCGTCCGTGAGCTGGAAACTAAATATATCTCTCACACAAAAGGACACTATGGATAGAGGAGCCTGAATTAAAATTCAGAAAGAAGGTAGGCAGGAGGACTCAAAAGAGGACAAAAGTCCAAAAGCACCAAAAGTGCAAAATGGCATGGGAATGAGGAACAAGCAGATATATATGTTTACCATATGTTACAATCCTGTGGTGTCTAAGCTGGAAACTACTCAAAGATAGAGGTAAAACAAAACTCATATTTTTGGCCTCAAAAGAGTTATCTAGACTTTGAAATGTTGGTTCCCGTGTTCCTTAACTTGGACTATAATCAATGATTAAAGTGCATACATCTGACATTTTTGGAAATCCAGATATCTTGAAGAATTTAGCATGTTGGTATTGTCAAAAAAGTCCGTTGATCAAAGAGTAAGTTGTTCAGAGATCTATGTTCACCAGGTAGTCACCAATTGTTGCAGCTGCAACTATTTTCCCCAAAATTTTCAATTTTAGGGCCCCCCTTTTATTTGTTTTTTACTGAGTTTGGCTTAGGAGTATTTGTTTTTCACCTAAGCTGCCCTGAGTTTAGTTTCTTCTTTGAAAAAATTGGTCTGTTTCATTTTCTGTTTCGGAAGATTAGTCGACTATCCTTTCGATATCGGAAGCATAGTGGACTATCTTTTCAACGTTGTGGAAGCCAAATTGTCAAGCCTACTGAAAGAGCTTCAGACTCCTTCGTCGATACATCAGAGCTCGTGTTCTCTTCTCCTCGGGTTTGATGTTCTGAGCTTAACACTTAGTGGTTTCGATATCCGATCATGTTGATTTTCGCTGTCGAGATGTTTGATCGGAGTGAGCCAGAGTTCTAGTGTCTATCACTGCCAGCGTTGCGGGAGAATAATGGTGAGACGTTCTGAAAGCAGTCTATTTTCTCTCCAACTCTTTAGAGATTAGGATCTCTGAGTTTCGATACCCATTCCAACAAGGAAAGCCGTGATGATATAATTGTACTTTGTCGACGTTGTGGAGGAGGATCGTTTCGATGTTCCGAATTTAGCATTTAGTGGTTCTAATGTTCGATGGAATTAATGTATCCTGGGTCTGTAGTTTTTTTCACGCCTGCCATTGCGGTAGTCCTCCGGTGTATCCTTTCAACTGATTTAAGTTTTTACCGCCGTCGAGGTTTGTATGCCGAAAATTTTCCCGCCAAGTGTTATATATATAAGGGGCATGTATTATATTGTTTTATCCGTATTGTGACTTTTTGTTTGCATTGGTCTCTGTTGTTTGCACCGTGCGCGTGCGCTTAGCTGTCAGAACCTGGTTCATTTACTCTGCTCCCATGGAAGTTCGTTCCACCCAATCGATTACAGTCCTATTTCCAGGTAGGTAAACCACGGTTTTTGTTATTTTTGGGATTTTATTGGTTGGTTTTTGAGCTGTTAGGTTTTCCTTTGGTTAGGTTTTTCGCATAAAGGGATTCTTTCCTCCTCACGGTTTCCATGAGTGTTTACTTTGAGGGTGAGGAGTTTTAGCTATTTGAGGTTTCATTGGTGTGAGAATCTGAGTCTGTATGCCATTGAACCATTATGGACATTTTTGCACCAAAGCAAGTGGTTAGGGCATGGTTCAGACAAGCGTTTCACTATCTATACCACCCTTTCTCTTCGTCTTTTCATGATCGACCATGGGTTAGTAGGCCATTTTCTTGTATTTACCTTATCCTGTGGGACTCAGGAGGATTTTCCTTTTCGGTTGGTTAGTGTTTTTCTCGAGGACGAGTGCTGCATAAGGTTTAGGATTTTTTGAGTTGGGTGTTAAGAACCAGCAACTGGAGTAGTCTGATAGGTCCCTATGTGAGACAAAGGATTTTTTGATCAATTGAAGTTTTGAGACGGTGGAGTTTAGGAAATTTTAGGAAGCAGCTTGCAGGATTTTTCTTGTTAAATCTTTCATTCATAGAAGACTGTGTTTAACTTATTTTTCAGCATGCATGTTGAGGAGGTAAATAAATTGATATTTTTTCTTGTTTATGGTTTAAACACTTGCTAAGAGCTCAGTTAGTCTAAGAACATGGTTTGACTGTGACAGGGTGATTGTTATAACGAAAACATGTCAAAGAGACAAAAGAAGAAATCTCCTATGGTTGAAGGAGAGCCTGAAGTAGAAATCATCACCAAAGTAGAGTTCATCTATGAAGATACCAAAGCCACTACTAGAGTTGAACCAGACTACAAGTGGGGAGAGATCTATAGAATGATCACAAACCAAAATGTACCTGATGCCAGTTTTGAGGAACTGACGATATACGCCAACATTGAGAAGTCACCCCCAATGAAAGTAACTACGAGGCCCGAGTTATTTCCTTGTTCAGAGGTAATAGGATGTAATCTGCCCAGGGAAGATGTGACTGCAATGATTCTAGAGAACACTGATAAGAAAGGATATGCTGCATATAGCCCTGCATATGTCTCTATGGCTTATCATCTACCCTCACCCTAGGTTTATTTGACAGAAAGTTGGTTGAAGGAGACAGCTATAGACCTGGTGGAGACTGTAAAAAGAATGATGATACTAGGAAAGAATTTCTGAGCTAGACCTTCCAGAGAATATGACACCTCTACTCTTCATTCTCCCTACAGGTTTATTGCATTGATGCTCAATAGGATTTTTGGCAGAGCACATGGAAAAATATTCAAGATAGGTTGGATACCAATTATTTTCTTTGTGGCTACCAAAGGAACCATCTTTAACTAATAAATATAGTGTCAAACAGCCTCTCTGCATGTATATTAGCAGCCTTAGGAGGGGTATCTCAAAAGAAATCAGAGTTTAATATGAGCTCTATCCTCATTGATTGCATATTGTGCACTCAGTCATTTCCTGCTTTAAGATGTAACTGGGAGAAGGCAGAACCCCGGTGTACGCAGCCTATAAATTGTTGTGGGCACATAAGTACCATAGTTATTATAGGGAAATTTGTGAGCATTTCATTCTGCCCTTATATACCCTCATTTTCTTGTCTGAATGTAATTGCATGTCTGGAGAGGCATTAAAGTCATACAGGAGTTTGGAGATTATTATTTGACAGAGGATGGGTTATATGTAAGGATGTATGGTGGTTCCAGAGCCCCTTCCCTACTCCTGAAGTATGCCACAAATTATGTACTCCACAAGGAGGCAGTTAGACAGCTGTATATTGATGGTCTAGGCAATTTTCTATTTGAACATAAGAAGGCAACGTATCCTGTAGTACCTTTATTACTTGGAAGCTACAAGTTTTCAAGGGTAAAGTAGGTGGTAGAATTTGTTAAGGAGTTGGAATATTTTCGTTTTGGTGAAACGAATTTTCATAGGAATGACTCCCACAATGAAGTAGCTGACTACTACAAAGATGCAGGTATTCATTTTGATTATACTGATTTTTTGGGACAAAGATGAGAAGACATTATGAAATGTAAGGAACATAACCACCCTTAAGAAGAGATTCAAGCAAAAAATAACTACTATGGGTGGAAAAGGAAAAACTTCAGAAAAGGCCAAGAAATTAGAAGATGAAGAGCAAAGAACAGAGAAGAAGATGCTAGGAGATTAGCACAGGAAGTAGAAAGATGGTTACGAACCGAAGAGGAGGAAAAGAAGCAAGCTGCAATCAAGAAGAAACATGAAGAAAGTGAGGTTTTGAGACTAACAGGATCCCAAAAGGATCAACAGACTACAAAGCAAGTTGATACACAAGGAGTACAAGATCAAATAGATCAAGAGCAAGGACAATATGATCCTGATCCCTCGAAACCTGCTGCATCTTCTGGCAGCATATTAGGAAAAGCTTAATTTTTCAAGATAAATTTGATCCCTTTCATGCCTACCGAAGGGGAGGAGGTTCCTGATTTTAATACAATTTTTTACGACAAAGAAAATAAACGAATCGTTAAAAGAACCGAGAAGAAGATAGATACTGGGGAACAGTCAGGAAAAATGGTGATAGGCAAAAAATTGGTACATGGTACACATAAAGACCCACGATTGATAGCAAGAGCTGGGGTAGCTTTAACCCTATCAACCGAGGAGAACGTGGACATGCTCATGAATGATCTAGAGGAATCACGGAAAAATACGACCCAACTAAAGGAAACATTAAAGAAGGAAAGAGATGAGAGCCAAAAGCTAAAATGAAAGTATGAAGATATGATGGGCGAAGTCAGGACTTCAAGAATGGAATGCCAGACTTTGCAAGCGGATAAGATTGCTCTAGAGATATCTGCGGATAACACAGAAAGGAATGCTCAAGCTACCTTAGCTGAATTACAAAATCTATAGTTAGAACATCAGATGTTAAAAATTGAAAAAGATGATCTTCAGTTATCATATGGGAATTTAAGTGAAGAGAAGAACAAGTTGGATAGCCGGGTTACTGAGTTAGAAATGGAGAAGGCTACTGCAGAGGAAAAGGAGAAGCAATATCAGATGTAGGTGGCAGCTTAAGAAGAGCAGAAAGATTCATTGACTGCATCACTTAAGGATGCTATGGAGCAGAAAACCGACATCCAGCCTTTGAAAGAGCATGGTCCGAGTCAAAGAAAAAGGATCCATTAAATACATATACGAATAGAAGATGAAAGGTGCAAAATTTTGTAGATAGACAACATACTAGAAGAAATTATAGACATCACTTCATAATTTTTGGATAGGTCTCAAGATATTTTGGAGATTCTAAAAGGAAGAATGGTCTGGGCAGAAACAAATAAGGAATGTCCCACGGAGCTAGTAGTAAAGGATCAACAAGCTTTAAAGCATGAGTATGAATTGCTGGAATTTGCAATAAAATGTAGCAGAGGAGTTCAAGAAAACAGTGAAAAAGACAAAGGCAACATGTGCTGAATTTTGTAGGAGAATACTCTCGACATACAATCGATGTCAGAATTTTGTAGAAAAGAGATTGGATGTGCTACCAGAACATGAATCATTTCTAAAACATCTACAGGACAGGTACCAAGAAGATGAGCAAGAAATTCAGCAGGTCAAGGACCTAGATGAGTGGATCTTGAAAAATGCAGTAGCACATGCAGCCGTGAGCACACATCTATTAGAAGACCAGTTGCGCCTAAGTCCTGCTAGGATAGAGGGGGTAAAGACCCAAGATGCTAAATATGAAATTAACATTCGATTTCTTGAGTCTTCTGGGTTTGAAGGCATAGCAGCAGATGCTCATGCATGGAAGAAGTTCATCAGCGAGCAAGCTGGCCCTTCATCATAAAGTGTTTTTGAAATATTGATTTAAAATGTAATATATTGTATTAATTATATGCACAAGCTACAAGACAAAATTTTGGAAAGTGAAAGGTTGGGGAAGCTCAAGAGACAATGAGGGGTAGCCCAAAAGTTTCGTTTTGTTTCGTATAAATATAGGAGAGTTTTAGATAGTGAGGGACCTTTTTTCCAGACTATCTTGAGAAAGTATTGTAAGAAGAACTATTTCATTTTACAATAAAGAGTCATATGTTTCTGCTGGAGAAATTTCTGTGGATTTTTTGAATGTTTGCTATGGGATAGTTGAATATGAACTATTTCTTTTTCAGCTTGTTTCCATTAACTGTGAAATCGTTCTAACTCATTGAATTTCTTTTCATGTTATGAATGTACTCTGGTTTATTTTGGGAAATTTCCACATTGAGTAATGAAGGTTTTAATTAACAATAAGCTATCTTGTTGTTTATATTTCTATTGATGTTCATGCATTCTGAAACATTAACAACTATCTGTGATTTTTCTTTCTGCATGCACTACAGTACATTACTCATCATTAATGATAGTTTTGCTCCCTAGGGATAGGTTAGTAAGTCTTGTTTGGGTACACAGGGTACTCCCAAAAGACCGAACACCTTCAGATACTGCTTCACACAAATAGATCACAGATCAACACACCAATGTTTGTCATGTGGTTAAAACCCTCGAGAGGGAAACAGTCCACGGCCCCAGCGAAATAGCTATTTGGAGCAATTTATTATGCAAAAGAAAGAAAGTTACATGAGCTTCTCATAATCGATCAACTAGCCAAGGACTCTCTATGCTCTTTAAATAGAGATCATAGACCACTTGGGTGTTAAGCCACGTATCAATGTAGGTATGATCTAAGAGAAGTTGAACCGTCAGATCACTCTATGTCTAGAACATATCGTGACCATCGGATTAGAATATTTACAAAGCATACTAATGCATACTAAAGAAACACACTTTTACCTAATGGATATATTACACAAGTTGATCTTAACTAACTCCTAAGTGTCTAAATATCCTAACATCCCCCCTTAAGAACAACTTGGGATAGGATTGAATGATTTACAAAAGTGACACTATTAGGAGAAGGAAGGAGGCATTAGAGCCTATCCCCCCTTAAGGACACATTCCTGAACTCATAACATAGACCGAAGTTTAGAAAACTTCGCTTCTGTAAGAGAATTGGTGAAGATGTCTGCAACTTGATCATCTATAGGGAAATATAGCACTTCAATAACACGATCATGAAAAATATTTCCGATAAAGTGCATGTGTAGCTCAATGTATTTGCTGTGCTGATGTAGAATTGGATCTTTGGAAAGTTTGATGGCACTTTGATTGTCGCACCAAAGTGGAGTAGGTTGCTGCTGCTCAAATCCAAACTTTGAAAGGATATGTCGAAGCCATAAAGCTTCCTGACTAGCATTAACTGCGGCTCGATATTCTGCTTCTGCTGAAGAAAGAGCAAATGCTTGTTGTTTCTTACAAGCCCAAGTGACAGGTCTAGATCCCAGACTGAAAACATAACCTGCAGTAGATTTTCGATCATCAGGATCGCCAACCCAATCTAAATTAGTGAAACCAACCAACAAAGGTTTCCCCCCTGTACTGTAATGAATCCGAAACTGAATTGTACCTCGAATATATCGAAGTATTTTTTTTGTTGCTTTCCAGTGACTTTCATGAGGAGTTTGCATATAACGGGCAACATGAGAAACGGCAAAGGAAAGGTCAGTACGAGAATGAGTCAAGTATAAAAGACTACCAACAAGCTGACGATACAAGGTGGCATATACTTCAGGGGAAGTACAAGTGTAGAAAGTTTGACTCTAGATTGGAAGAGAGAAGGGGTTGGTTTACAATCTTCCATGTGGAAGCGACGAATAAGATCACAAGCATACTTAGACTAGGAAAGAAAGATTCCTTCTTTGGTTTGCAAGACTTGGAGACTAAGAAAATAATGCAAATGTCCTAAGTCTAACATTTCAAAATTTTGCTTAAGACTGGATTTCACATGGGTTATAAGGTTAGGGTCACTACCAGTAAGGATAATATCATCAAAATAAAGAATAAGAATGATGAGATGGTTTCCTACTTTCTTGGTATAGACATTGGGGTTAGAATGGCATCTAGAAAAACCGGTGTCAAGGAGAAAGCTATCCATTTTGGCATACCAAGCTCTAGGAGCTTGCTTAAGGCCATATAAAGATTTCTTAAGGAGACAAACAAGGCTAGAGTTATTCTGAACATATCCAAGAGGTTGTTCCATGTAAATTTCCTCATTTAAATCACCATGTAAGAAGACAGACTTGACATCCATTTGATGGACTTCCCAGTTATGTAAGGCTGCAAGGGAAAGAACAAGACGGATGGAGTTCATTTTTGCTACAGGGGCAAAGGTTTCATTGTAGTCAATCCCTTCAACTTGGGAAAAACCTTTGGCAACTAACCTTGCCTTAAGTCTTTCAACACTTCCATCTGATGCATACTTAGTTCTGTAGACCCATTTACATCTGACAATTTTTCTTCCTTTTGGAAGAGGAACAAGATCCCAAGTATCATTCGCCATTAAGGAACGATATTCTTCATCCATAACTGCATCCCAATATGGATTTCCTGAAGCTTCTACAAAAGTTTCTGGATCATGATTCTTGAAAACTTGAGCCAAAAGAGAAGAGGCTCGCTGAAATTGAGAACGCGTTCGACGTTGATCTCTAGGATCACCGGCAAGATCACCAACTGCTTCACATGTTGAACGGACCCATCGAGGAAGTATTGGTGCTGGTGTAATTGGAGGAACATGACCAGGTGGAGGTGGATTTTCATCCTCACTGTCATCATCAGAAACTGGAGTTGAAAACCTATCAAGGAAGATGGAAGAAGAAGAAGAAGAAGGCACAATCACCGAATCAGGCTCGCAAGCCAAAGATGGCACACCCGCCAAGTTAGGCTCGCAGGCCAAGATATTTTCATCAAATTTAACATCTCTTCTAATGATTATATCATGAGAATGTGGCTGAAGAATTCTATAACCTTTTACATCTTCAGAATATCCAACAAATATGCACTTTTCACTTTTAGGCTGCAATGCTTTTCGTTTTTCATCCAGAATGTGAGCCCATGCTTCACAACCAAACGCACGAAAGTGACTTACATCTGGTTTAATTTTACTCCATGCTTCTTCCAGTGTTATACCCTGTAAAACTTTAGTGGGTGTGCGATTAACTATGTAATTTGCACAATTTATGGCCTCAGCCCAATATTGAAGACTTAGTCCCTTAGATTGGATCATAAATTAGCCGTTTCTTTTAAAGTGCGGTTCTTCCTTTCAGCTACACCATTTTGTTGTGGTGTATATGGAACAATGTGTTGTTGTTGGATTCCTTGTTCAGTGCAAAAAGTAGTGAACTTGTTGTTAACATATTCTCCTCCATTGTCAGATCTTAACTTAATAATTTTATGACCAGATTGTTTTTCAACAAGAGCCTTGCAGGCTAAGAACATGTTAAATACTTCACTCTTAAGTTTTAGGAAGTAAACCCAAGTGCGTCTAGAGTAGTCATCAATGAAATTTAAAAAATATTTGAAACTAGAAAAGGAAGCAAATGGAAGAGGGCCACACAAGTCACTATGCACAAGCTCCAAGGGAACCAAGGCGTGCCAAGAGGCACGTTTGTCAAAACTATCCCGATGATGTTTTCCAAGTACACAACCGAAACAAACACCATCCTTGCAAGATACCAACGGAAGACCAGTCGCCATATTGTCTTTACATAGTTGTTGCAATGAGCGATAATTTAAGTGACCAAATCGCTCATGCCAAAGTTTGCTCAAGTTATCACTATGAGCTACAAAAACTGAAGGAAAAGGTGATGATCCAAAGTTGTTAAATTTGTATAACCTGGTAATATCATCAACAGTTCCGGTAACAAGTATATTTTGAGGATTTTTAAAATCCTTAATTACAACTTGGTGAGGTGTAAACGTCACAGTTTTACCTTCACCTGAATGAGTAATTTGATAGACTGATAAAAAATTGCAGGAAATGTTTGGAACACATAGTACATCACTGAAATGACCATTTTCTATTGGAACTGTTCCAGATCCTACAATACTTAGAGATCTATCATCACTAACAAATATTTGCTTGGTGTTACATTCATGCATAGTAGAAAACATGGCTTTATCCTTAGCCATATGATAAGATGCTCCAGAATCAATGAGCCATTCAATTGAAGTAGAAGAAGAAGATGCAGTATAAGAGTAACCAGAAGCACAAAGTGCATGTCCATGAGAGTTAGATTCTGAAGACAAATCTAGGCTGATGTGGTGCTTTTTCATTGTTGCTTCCAATGCTGCCATCTTCTTAAAACACTTAGATTCATCATGATTATCTTTACCACAAAAATTGCAATGACGCTCAGTCTTCTTTCCTTTTTGCTTGGATCCTTTGTCATTTTTTAAAGAAGGAGCCAACTGAGAGGGTTTGGGACCCTTGTTGTTTTGCTTATTATTGTGAAAATTTTGTTTCTTGGGAGGCTTGGACTTTTATTTCTATTGGGACAATAAGGCTTTCCCATATGTATCTGCATTGTTAATTATTCCAAGATGAATGAGCTTATCTTGCTCTCTAATTAAGGAATCACAAAAAGATTCAAGGCTAGGCTCTTGATAGCTAGCTGCAGTCAAAGATTCTTTCATGGAGTAGAATGTAGATATAAAAACAGAATATGCAGGTCCAAGTTTGGAAATAATATGATAAATACATTGTTTGTCTTCTTTCTTAATCTTGCATTCTGCACATAAGAGTCTAAGAGTTTTAAACTCAGATAAATAGTCTTGAATGCATAAAAAATCATTTGGATTCAAGGAAATCAACTCATTCTTGAGTTGATGACCCCGAATTTAATTGTGTTTACCAAACACAGATTCCAACTTTTCCCAAGCTTTATTAGGTTCATCAATGTCAGATATGTGGAATTACAAATAAATAGAGATTGCCATCCCAATCAATCCATGAGCTTCATTACATCTATTTGCCCATTTAATTTTCTTATCATCATCAGTGGGTTTTGTTTCTTTCCCTGATGTTATCCTGAAAAGTCCCTTACTTCGTAGAACATCTTACATACGAGATTTCCATGAGAAATAGTTAGAACTTGTAAGTATAATATCACAAGGGGTGGCCATACGTAAATAATGGCTAAAAGAATAGAAAATAACTATCTGGATGCAAATAGCTCGAAAAAATATGCGGTTTTAAAAAAAGCGACACTTAAAACGGATTCTGGATGATGAAGTTATGCTTGATCAAAATAAAATGTTGAAGATGTCCCCAATAGTGATGTGGCAGATATTAACTTGACCAACTAAAAAAAGAAGCCCCCTCTTCTCAAAATCAACCTTTGACAATCACTTTTACAATAAAGTTGCTTTGAAGTGAATCAC
>LPNX010472770.1:135176-153752 GCA_001517045.1 Pseudotsuga menziesii
ATTTTTTTTTTCCACACAATGGGGTTAGACCTTGGTTAGCTTACCCGGAAAGTCTACGTTTTCAAGTTTTCTCGCAGTTTCTGATTTTCCGTGATCGCACAAGGTGCACGGCAAAGAACATACGTAGCCGAGAAGACAAGAAAAAAAATTTCCCTTACTGTTTCTGATTCACCACGATCGTGCAAGGTGCATGACAAAGAGCATAAGCAGTTAGGGGAAACAACAGTCCGAGACTAAAACATAAAATATCTAATAATAAACTGATAAAATATGAGAGATTTAAAAAAAAACAAATCCGTCACTGTAACATTATACCTTCAGATTTGCCGAAATGAGTGTTTCTGGAGCAATCAGAAACGGTTTTCGGTGAAACAAAAACTATTTCCCAATGGAAACGGTGCTCCAGATGCAATGGAACAGCTCCCATAGGCCACAAATGCACAAAAAATATAGAACCAGAAATCCTTTCAAAGTTTCGACAACACCGGTTCCAGATCTTGATCAAAACCGAAAGTGGCTCTTCATAAAAGCTCTGATACCATGTTCGGGTACACAGGGTACTCCCAAAAGATCAAACAACTTCAGATACCGCTTCACACAAATAGATCACAGATCAACACACCGATGTTTGTCACGTGGTTAAAACCCTCGAGAGGGAAACAGTCCACGGCCCCAGCCAAATAGCTACTTGGAGCAATTTATTATGCAAAAGAAAGAAAGTTACATGAGCTTCTCATAATCGATCAACTAGCCAAGGGCCCTCTATGCTCTTTAAATAGAGATCATAGACCAATCAGGTGTTAAGCCACAGATCAATGGTAGGTATGATCTAAGAGAAGTTGAATCGTTGGATCACTCTATGTCTAGAACATATCGTGATCGTCGGATTAGAATATATACAAATGCATACTAAAGAAACACATTTTTACCTAACGGATATATTACACAAGTTGATATTAACTAACTCCTAAGTGTCTAAATATCCTAACAAGTCTTAGTTAGTTTCTTTCTATTTGTGATTTAGAAGCGAGAGAGGTAAGACGAGAGGTAAGAACCTGCACATCACATTGTGGCCCTCCTCGTTATCTCTATCATATGCATTTTAGTTAGACACTTGCACATCATACCTTAAACATAAGAAAACTAAAAATATACACGCTGGACTGGGCCGTAACAGGTAAAACACTTTAATTGTTACTTGACCTACGGTAGCCGGACCGTAAACTGGACGGATTCCCCATACCAAACAATAATGAGTTAATTGGGAACGTTTATTGGGGAGAATCCCTAACTATTGTTACCTGCAATTTTCCAGGCCTCAACAGGTACGATGGTGGGCATTCAGTTGGGTGGCATGATGTTATTAAATGGTATGGTATTGGAACCGACAACTAAGATTTCTAGACCGAAAGATGAAACCTTGACACCTGGCAGTTATCCCTTATTGGTATGCTTAGGATAAGACCTGGAGTCATTTCATGTGAGATGGGTGTAGGGAGATCATGATATTTTTGGTACAAATCATGATTAAGAATTTAATGTTGGATTTGATCTTAATCTAGGAAATCTTATGCTCTATTGTATATTGTTAAGGGCTATGGATTCATTGGGTCACGACTTGGTGAAGAGGTATTGCAGAACGAGCATAAGGTGGTTGATGAAAAAGTAGCAAGGAAGCAGAAGAGAGAGTCGGGGGGTTCTTCATTGGTAGTGGGAAAGGACGTAGTATTTAGTTACATACTTTATCTAGAAGGAAAAATGCTATAAGCAAGGAAGTTTATGGGGTGAAGGATATGGATGCCAAGTCTTCTCTCATGGATGGAGGAGGTGTGGGGTATAGGTCTAGGATATGTTCTTCTATCTCACTTGCTCACCAAAGGTTGGGTTGGTTTCATCTTCAAGTGTAGGGATCATGCTAATCCATTTCTCAAGGAAGTTTAATTCATGGGAAATTTTTACCTGCCTATAAAACCATGGTATATGCTATTTGACGTTAAAGCAGAGCCAATGTCGAGTATGTCGCTGTGGATAATATTCTTAGAGCTTCCTATGGAGTTTTGGGCATATTCAATGCTTAAAGCAATTGGTAACCAACTTGGTAAGTCTATTTTGAGGGATGCTAGTTTTAGCAGAGAAGGTCTACAATCTATTGCTAAGATTTTAGTTGAGTTGGACTGTAGTATGGGTTTGCATGAGTCCATTGATTTGATTAGGTATTGTCATCATTATACTTGGGTTCTAGACTACATTAACATTCCCTTTAGGTTCTATGGGTGCCATCAATATGGAAACATTGTGAAGTAATGTTCTCGACCTTTCATAAACATGATTTGGTGAAATAAACATGAGTCTTGGGGGTGGAAGTGATGAAAAAGGGAGTATGGATGAAGGAATTTTTACAAAATCGGGAAGCAGGGTCTGTTTTGGTGCTTTTTGATAATAAGGAATGCTTGGTGAAGCATATTGGAAGTGGAGAGGAATATCTTTTTAGAGGGGATGTCTCATTTTGACTTATGGTCAATAGTTAGGTGTAGTTAGGGGTAGATAAAGATGATTTTATGTCTTATGATCTTGAGAGGTTATCTTTTTAGTTGATGCAAAACTCAATGAATTTGAGTGTGATTGTGTCAAGGTCTCGAGGGTCAATGGTATGTCTAAGGATACTTTTTCTCTTCCTGTTTCAAATAATTTTATAAGGGGAGAAATGGAGGAAAATCATAAAATATCTCTAGGGATGTCAAAATGTCTCGAGGTAGACCCCTTAAATACTCAAAATTGTTGCCTAAGGAAAAGGCCATGGGATTTCCTCCAAATGGGCCTAGGGGTATTATGGATATTGAACGACCTCAGAAGATTATTAGATATTGAACATCCTTCAATTTTTTTTTGTTTCAAGAGACTATGAAAAGTGGAATTTTTGTGATATGAGACCTAAATAAGCGGTTGGAGGGGTAGGGATTTAACATTCTTGATTCATTTGGTTTGTTTGGGATTTTAGTTACTAGTTGATCTTCGTTTGTGGTCATGACTAACTCTCTTACTTTTTATTTAGAGCTACTTACCGAGTTTACTTGTAGGTAATTGGGATATTCTATTTCAATCCATAATGTTTATGTCCCTTATGATGAGTGGGAATATTTCTGGGATTGGTTGGCTTCAAATGGGATTCTTAAAATTGGTAATTTAATAATTGGTGGATATCTAAATCTTACTCTTTCCCGCATAGAATTTTGGGGTGATATATCATGGGATAATCAGCTTGTAGAATACTTTCAGTCCTTATTTAATTTGCTTAGGTGGGTGGACATAGAATCGTTGAAGGTTAGCCCGAACTGTAAAAACAACCAAAGTGGAAATAGTGATGTGGTGAAGCAGTTGGATCTCTTCCTTTTGAAGGACTCCTTCTCCAGTCATTAGAGGAAATTTGGGGTCTAAAATGGGACTTATAAGAAAACGTGCCAAAATAAGTTTTTGTGAGTTGGAATTCAAGAACCAATAGAATTTCAATAAAATAAGTCAACCATAATGGTTGAATTGACATATTTGTCATTAAAAAAAACTACTTTTTTTGTTCGTATTTTTTACATATCTCACTTTGTTTTTAATCAAATTTCGATCAGGAGAGCTCGTTGGATGCGGAATTTGATTCCGCATCTAACGAGTACCCACACCGCATACTTTTTACGGACCCCGCTACCCCAAAAACAAGAAATACCTGAAAAAATGTGATGATGATGTCATCATCACGTTTTTTCAGGTATTTCTTGTTTTTGGGGTAGCGGGGTCCATCAAAAGTATGCGGTGTGGGTAGTCGTTGGATGCGGAATCAAATTCCGCATCCAACGAGCTCTCCCGATCGAAATTTAAGTAAAAACACAAGGAGATATGTCGAAAATACGAACACAAAAAGTAGTTTTCTTTCTTTCTTCCTCCAAAATTAATCAATATTATTTTATTATTTTAACTATTATTTTACTACTTTAACTATTATTTTATTATTTTCCTTAGGAGGCCCATTTTAGACCCCAAAATTCCTCGAATGATTTGGACGTTTTTCGTTCTTGGGTGGGAGCCGTTAGAATTTTAGGCCATTTTCTAATTTTATATTTTTTTTGTCCTAGTAATGTTATTGTTAAAAAATGTAACTGCAGAAGATATTATATTTTGTATTATTATTGTTATCACCCCTTCCGGAGATGTTGTTCCTCCAATTAGGGATGTCATTGATGTATGTGGTCATGTAAAGTGTTGAGGTAAAACCTTCATTGTAAGTTGGGTTAGTAGTACGCACACAAGTATTATTAAAATGTAATTTTGAGTCTCCCAAGGAATGCAAGCCCTAATTGAGAAGAGAGGTCATCCATGTTGGGTTATTAGGCCTCTTTACTGGTCAATATAAACAGGGGAGGGGCCTCCATCATTTGGACACACTCAGAACTCAACAATTGCGCTAGAGAGAGGAGCAGTACATCCAAGAAGAGAGAAAGCAATAAAGTATTATTATTGGGGTATTATAAGTCTTATTATTTGGGTCTTACACTGTACTTGGTCAAATTCTATATCGATGAAGTTTTGATGTATTTTCTTCCCCATGAGGGTTTCCCAAGATAAATATTTGTGTTCTTCTTTGTGGTTGTGCTTATCTTTATTTCAGTGATCCTTTTGTATATGGTTTGATGTTATGATGTTAAATGTTTTTAGATATTGTATAACCATAAAATATTAACATGGTATCAGATCCACCCCAAAATAATTCTTTGTGCAGTCGAAACACTGCTAAAACTGCAGCTACTGAAGATTAGGGCTTCATGCTTAAAAACCATAGAAGACAAAATCTAGTTGTCTTGGGAATTTCACTATAAATCTAGATTGAAGAAAGATCAAGAGATTAAAATTTTACAGGTCGAATATGAAATTTTTTGTACCTTGCCTGTGAATTTCAGGCACGTATTCTCTATAATTTAGGAGATATGATTCATCCAAATCAGGGTTCCATCCTCCTCCAAAATCCAGTCTCAAACAAGAGACCTAGGGATAATTTCTATATCTCAGGATAGGAAGGTCCAAATAAAATTTTTCAAGATGTTACAGATAGGGCACAGGCTTTAGTTTCTTTGGTCTAATTTTCAAACCCTAAAGGTGAAACAATGACATGTGGAAGTACATACAAGTTTTTTATGTTGAACAATCCTAAAACAAATCACCTTGGAAAAAATAGCATAAGTCCCACTTGGAGAATCCAATTCTGCTATAATCTATCGCATTGGAAATAAGGCAAACACATATACCTCAAAACAAATTTTCAGACCTTTAGGAGCATAAAATTTGGATATATAGTAGAAACAATATCAAGCAATTCTGTAGAAGCAATTGAAGAAACTAGGGAATCTTGTTTTGGTCAATTCCCTCCAATGATCAGTTGAAAAAGGAGGAATATCAAACTCACCTTAGGAGGACTCATATTTCTATTTAATAAGTTTCTCATTTTTTGGATTTTCAATTTTTGACCTAACACTACTGCCAGAGAAAACTAGGTCAACATTATTTTGCAGTTTTGTCCACAGTTTTGGGAAAATAAGTATGCTTATCAGCTTGCATTGAGGAGGTGAATATTTCTATCCAATAAGTTATGAAATATACCTAAAATAGGAAATTAGGGTTTCTCTGTCAAACCCTAGGTCCACCAGAAGCAGTCTTCCAGAAAAGCTTTCAAGCAAGCATAAAGTTGAAGCAATCTCATTGGTAAGCTCTATCCTCTCTATTTCTATTTGAGATTCTCATTTTTATCATGATGAAAAACAATACCAACCTTGAGGAAATTATTGAAGGAGCCAAGAACTCCCAAACATGGAAGTATAGAGTTCTTCTCATACCTGAAGAAGCACGACTTGGAGAAATATGACAAACAAGAAGCTGCAGATCCAGAGGGAGATGAAGACAAAGCAACAGAAGGAATTAGTCAAAGCCAAGAGGATTATTTATGTCTCCATTAGATCTCATGAAATTTATTATCCTTGAAGACTCCCAAGGATATGTTCGATGCAATGACCAACTTGTATGAAGGAAATAACATCAACATGGAGATGGCCTTGAGAACTAAACTCAAGGATGTGAAGATGAAAATGTTAGAAAGCATTCAATTTTAATTTTAAAAATAAAGAATAAACTAGAAGCCATTGAAGACAATGTCGAAGAAACAAAAGTGGATAGTAAAACCTTGAATGGGCTCCCAAGTTCATGGGATTCATTCATTTAAGGAATATGTACAAGAAGGAAGATGATCTCTTTCAACAGACTATGGGAAGAATGCACACAAGAAGAAGCTCTTCTCATAACAAGAGAAGATGGGAGCTCTTTCAGTTCACTCCAGAGTAAATCATAGAAATAAGGAGGAGCATAATCACAGCATAATACAAGAGGAATTCATAGGATATCCTTCCAACATTCGATGCTACACTTGTGATGAGAAGGGACACTACTCCATAGATTGTACCAGAAATAGAGGCTCCTTCAACAAAAAATCAAACAAGAAAAGATATCATGGTTACATCACTGAAGATGATGAACTAACTAATAAAAGATTCAGAGAAGAAAATGAAGATTCCTAAAGTGATGATAAATATGAATTCTACTGAAGACAAAGATCATAGTCTTATCCATTTTAGTATTTGGATAAGAAGGAATGCAGTTAGTGACACTCAGAACTAGTGCACAGGTTCCCATAATCAGGTGATGAAGCAGAAGGCTTCAGTTATTCTTGTAAGGACATAACGATCAAGAAGGAGTTTACCAAACAAACAAAGATAGGTATTTGAATGATCATTTCCTATATATCTAGTTGCTTAAATGACATTGTTTAGTTGTGTACATATCTATGTTCAAGGGAATGTATTATGCATGATAGAATGTTTCATTAATGAACATTATAATACTAATATGAATTGTGATGGGTAAGTGGACTATGGTGCTATACAAAATTCCATTGCTACTTATCTAAAATGAAACCTCTTTGCTGACATATTGGGATTAGTTCACATTTTCAATAATGTTATGGTAGAGATGGAAGGCATCTAGAAATATTCTGTCTTTATACGGGATATGGGTGAATTTTGTATTGGATAAAATAGTTGCATGATTATATCTTTATGCATATGAATTTGTCATTATGTAATGTTTCTAACCATGAAATTGAATTTGACTTGTAGGAAAGATCGTGTACAATCACCCACAAGAAAAGAAGGATGAGACTTGTTCTGAAGAACAAGCGATGCCAATTCAATTAGAATTTTCACTCCAATAAACATAAATGAAGATGAACCTAAATATCCTACGGTCAGAGACACCATGGTGGAAGAAAAATATTCAAAAGAATATAAGAATAATGATATGATCTAAACAGAGCGGTAGATCCACCTCGAGAGATGAAGACCATCTTGGGAACGATAGATAATTTAAGATGAAGTATGACAATACTTCCAACGAAAGTAAGAGGCCTCAAATACACCCTAGTTATGTGGCACTGCTGAATGACATCATTGATGCAGATCCTTCCATCTATGAAGAAGTATCCAAGGAAAAATGGAAGAAGACTATGATCAAAGAGTACTAGTTGATCACATGGAATGATGTCTAGGATGTATTTCTAAGACCCGAAGGGAAGTCCATATTGTCTTCCATGTGGATCTACAAGATCAAGTATGAAATAGATGGCAACATAGAGGGGTACAAAGCAAGGTTCGTGGTTTCTCTTAGAAAGAGGGAGTAGACTATGGCATGCAATACTCCATTGACCAGACACAATTCTCTAGTAAAGTAAGAGTGTATATCAAGTAGAGAACCACATGTGCACAAAAGGATTTGTGCACCCATGGATATTCACATTCAGTTACATGAGGAGCTTGAAGATCACTTACAACGATGAATATTTTAACCTTTGCTACAAGGTTGAAAATGGAAACCTATAGAGGACTGCAAGCTCACAGATGGGTGCAAGAAGAAATTTTCAACAAATTTCAAGATAAAGGATCTTGGTATCCACTGACCTAAGGTGGATACATAGAAGATCAGTAGCATAGGATGTTACCTGTCACTCCAGTACATAATGTTTCGATACATAGAGTAAAAATGCAGATGGAGGATGATGCTCCACTTCAGAGGGAGTGACTGCAGAAGATATCTGAGTTCGACATGGTATGATAGGATGTAAATATTATTGATAGCATTAGGATTTACTAAGAGTAAAGTGGGTTCCAACCTTTAATTTAAGGTTGAATGTGGAATACTGGTATGTGCCGATGACCTGACAGGAGAGGACGAACTCATTGTAGATGCAAAGAGGAAGTGATGAAGACAAAACGAGAACCTCAGGATGTTGTTTCAGTTTCAGATCAGGTATGATATCATGGATTAGCAGAAAGATAGCCTATGTTTCCCTCAGTATAATCGAGGTCGAGTACATTGTAGCATGTTCAACCTGTAGCGAAGCAATATGGATTCACAAACTATTGGCAGTCATTGTTTGATGCTGTAATAGATGCAACTGATATTTATTGAGACAACCAGAGTTGCATTAAGCTAACAGAGAACTCGATGTTCCATAAATTCTAGGATATGGTGCAGAGAGGAGTCGTGAAGCTCGAGTATGTTCCTTCATCCTATGTCTTGTGTAAAGTTTGAACACCTTCTAGACAAGCTTGGTGTATTCCTAAAGGAACTCCATGGAAAGAGAAAGTGATGATAATATTATTATTAAGAATGAGATGATAATGGTATTCCAGTACAGAAAGCGCAGTCAAGTTTTCTAGTATGCTGGATGTAAAATAAAAGAATGATGAGCCCCAATGGTCTAGTCACTGTATAGAGAGCCTGGTTGTATCTTCATGGGTAGATCCCAATATGGTTGGTGACATCACTAAGGGTGGATTGTAGTATGACTGGTCGTATCACTAAGGGTAGATCCCAACATGGTTGGTGGAATCCTTAGAATGAATATCCTAGGAAGGTTGGTTGTATCTTCAATTAGGAATATCCCAATGATATGTAGTCCTGCGGATAAGAACACTCTCTTGTTGAGAGTGGTCCTAGCACTTATCGACTGAGGATGGTCTTGCAGATGATAATACTATCATATGGAGAGTGGTCCTGCATTCATTTGCAGATGAGATCTGCATTCATTTGTAGATGAAAATATCCTACTTGAGGATGGTCTTGCGGACAAGAACACTCTCTTGTTGAGAATGACCCTAGCTCTTGCTGGCTAAGGATGGTCCCGTGTATGATAGTACTCTCATATGGATAGTGGTCCTGCATTCATTTGTGAATGAGATCTGTATTCATTTACATATGAAAATTTCCTACTTGATGATGGTCTTGTGGACAAGAACACTCTCTTATTGAGAGTGGTCCTAGCACTTGTCGTGTGAGGATGGTCCTCAGGACGATAGTACTCTAATATGGAAAGTGGTCCTACATTTAGCTGTGGATGAGATCTGCATTCATTTGCAGACGACAGTATCCCACTATAGGATGGTCCCACAGACAAGAACACTCTCTTCTTGAGAGTGGTCCTAGCACTTACTGGCTGAGGATGGTCCTGTGAACGATAGTACTCTCATATGGAGAGTGGTCCTGCATCCACTTGTGGAAGAGCTCCTACATTCAGTTACAGATCATGATGTTCCAACATTTGTTTATGCTATGGGTGATTGAGCTTAGTATTTGTATACTGATGATAGTGCAGGTTATGCTCGAGATGATGATGCTCGAGATGATTCCACATATGATGATAATCGATATGCAAGTCATTTCTCTCTACTCTTCAACCACCAATCCATCTCTCACTCAAGAAGAATTTTAGAACTTTCATCTTTGGAATGATTCATAATATTCATTGTCTCCTTACATACTACTCTTTCAACATTCACCAAAGAAAGTTTCTCCATAGACTTTTCAAGCTCTAAAATTTTAGAATCTCTCACCTTTAATATTGCACGGGCCCAAACTATAATTTTGAATTTAACATTCTTCAACGAAGAAATAAACTATCACATTTGGAGAAAACCTACACTAGTTGTCTTTAATGAGAGAATGAAACACTAATTGACTCACTAGATAGGGTTGTATTTAAAAGGAAACCTCGACATAGCTATTAATATTTTGATGGTTATACAAGATCTAAAAACATTTAGCATCATAACATCATAACCATATACAAAAGGATCATTGAAAGAAAGAAAAACACAACCACACAAAAGAACACAGAGATTTATCATGGGAAACCCTCATGGAGAAGAAAACCCAACAAAACTTCCTTGATATAGAATTCATCCAAGCACAGTGTAAGACCCAAAGAATAAGACTTACAAGACCCCAAGAATAATACTTGGCTTGTTTCTCTCTTCCCAGATGGGATGCTCCTTCTCTCTCTAGCGCAACTGCTGAGTTTGAGTGTGTCAAAATGATGGAGGTGCCTCCTCTATTTATATTGATCATTAGAGAGGCCTAATAACCCAATAGGGCCGACCTCTCTTCTCAATTAGGGCCTACATGCCTTGGGAGACTCAAAATTACAATTTAATAATACTTTTGTGGGTACTACTGACCCGAATTACAACGAAGGTTATACCTCAAGACTTTACATGACCAAATACATCAATGGCATCCCTAATAAGAGGAACAACATCTCCGAAAAGGGTAATAACAATAAAAAAATAGAACATCTTCTGTAGTTACATTTCTTTAACACTCCCTCTTAACAAGGAATGTATTCTACAACAGTACATCTATACAAATGATTGGTGAATCTATATGTCATAGGATTTTTTCACATCAACATGATCATCAACTGTGGAAAATTAAGTTCATAGAAATCTCTCACATCATCTCTGGAATCATCTCGAGCATCATCATCTCTGGAATCATCTCAAGCGTCATCATCTGTGGCATAATCTTGAGCATCATGTTGGATTTCTCCCTCCTCCAAGGATCCTAACCCAGGTTCAGTCCCTTCTACTCAGTGCAACAAAGCCCAAGATATCGGATCGATAGAGTAGAGCTCATTCCGCAACACCTGCGACACAGATGCAGTCTCACTTGAGATATCTCTCTTGATGGGTAACTGCCAAAACCACGTTTCCGCAGTCGGGTGGGGGATTTTTGGTACATTGTCCCCTTACCAAGTTTCTCAATGAAGTCCGTGGGTGGATTATTTATGTTCACTATGAGAAGTTAGACTGCAACCCAAATTAGCTTATGCAACTTATTATATCAACAGTATTTGTGCAACATAATCATAATATTCAACTGATACAATGTGATCGATATACATCTATTCATTTGTAAGAAAATTTATAGTCATCTATTCAATACAACAATTACACAAGTAATTCAAACACATTCAACATTCACGCATATACACAAAATATAATGTGGAAACCCATACAGGAAAAAACTACAAGGTGCTCTTCATCTGGCATGAGGAAATATTGCACCTTTCATCCGCGCACTAAGTTGTAGACTCAGTTCAAGATATTTGCACCTTTCATCTACGCACTAAGCTGCAGACTCAGTTCAAGATATTCTTCTCTATATTTACAGACTCTTCCTTCCTCTCATGCTCTCTGATCTTCTCTCTACTCTCTTCCTACTTTGATCTTCTAATGATCTGCACACAACCTGGATCAACTCAATATTTCCTACTCTTCTGCATATTCTTTAACTCATATGCACTCAGCAATACCAACATAAAAAATACAGAGCCAATAGTCGAGAAGCTAATAGTATAGAATCTAACGAGATTCTAACCCACATATAACTTCGGTTCCTTCCTTTATAGCCCCATTACAGAATCGTTAAAAACTCATTACAAACTCGTTTTCTGTCGCTTTCTCAATCGAATTCCTATATCTAGCCAACTAGCTATCTTTCCTATTCTAGTAACACCTAATGGGAGGCACTAACAACCTGGATTACATAGATTATACCTTCATATGTGCGGTTTCCGTCGGCTCTAACCGAATTCGTACACGATCTTTAAGGCCTGTCACTTTCTAAGTGTTACACCTTACTGTCATTTTCCAGCCGTTATGTTACCTGCACGACTTTTGATATTGTTATTCTATTGCACCTTCCCTTGTCGCACTCCTCCCTTCTATCACAAATTCCTCTTCCGACACATATTCTTCTTTTGTTGCGCCTCTTCCTATTCTAACACAACTTCCTCTTTTGTTGCGCCTCTTCCTCTTCTTCTTCCTTTTTTTCATTGCTTCTGTCATAACTACCTTTCTCCTCTTCTTCAACTCTTCTCCATACTTGGAATAATTCTAAGTGAATTCTACCTTACTATCCCTAGGACCAATGCATCATCATCTTTGGAATCATTTCAAGCATCATCATCTCTAGAATCATCTCTTGCATCATCATCTCTGGAATCATCTCAAGCATCATCATCTCTGGAATCATCTAAAGCATCATCATCTTTGGAATCATCTCAAGCATCATCATCTCTGGAATCATATCGAGCATCATCATCTATGGCATCATCTCAAGCATCATCATGTTTGGCATCATCTCGAGTATCATCATCTAGAAGCTTGAAAGGACTATTTTATTGGAGGTGTAGGGTTACTGTGATTGGGGTTTTTCTTTCTACGGTCTTATTTTAAAAGCCAACCTCAACCCATAGGGTATCTCATTTGACTAGTCAACCACCAAAGTCTTCCTGAGTATGGTTCCAAGAAACCCTTGACCTCGCTGAGTGCTTTTCTAGCCTGCCAACCTGATCGGAATTGGTCTTGTTTTCACCGCACCAGTTGGTTTTGTTCTTCAAGCCGTATATAGGCGTATGTCAAACCTCAGGGTTTTTAGGATGAAACTGCTCTGGGCTGGGTGTTTCTCCGTCCTCATGTGGTTTAGATTGATTTTTTCAGATGAGTATGCGGTAGTAGGGAAACCCTTGGCGAGTTTTCACTTTTAGTATCGCTGCCTACGAACAAGGGTTTCTTTGTGTGATTTTTTAGTCCTTAGAGATGACACTGTCACGTATGAGGTTTTCGCAGGTTGTAATTGCGAACCATGGTTTCAAGTGATCTGTCGGACCTCAACTTGTGTGCATTAAAAGTTTGTGTTAAAAGAATGCGTTCAACAGGTTAATTAATGGAACAACATTAACATAAATTAAATACTGAAAACAGATGGAAAACAAACTGATAAACAGATATAAGGAAGCACAGAATCAGAGCGTCACAAACAGAAGTTGATAACGGAGTTCACCCCCTCCACTGGGCTACGTCTCCGGGTCCCTCTCCAATGGGTACCGATCCAATTAATCTTTTTAAAATGGTACAAAATGGTTCTGGAAACAAATTCAGCAAATGTAAACAGAATGCTGTACAAAATCTTTAAGACCTTTCTCTCGAAATTACAATCAACATTCAAAGATAAAGAAAGCTAAAATATAACAGATAATGTCGACTTCTACAGCACAACATCTGGACACTTCGCAGCAAAAATGATCTCTAAGCTTCTCATAATAGAGAAACGATACTCTGCGCTCCAAAACAATCCACCCCCCTTCTCGGTGGCCAACCTCCTCTATTTAAGAGTTTAGCGTGAGGGATAAGTAACCGATTCGATTCTATCATCTTAGTTGTTATCTTTTATTTATTTATTGTTACAACCATACGCTAAGCTGAACCATGCAATTCGTCCAAGTCACTGCACAAGCATTATGTTACCATGACATTCCATATCCCCGAAACGTGGCAACTAACTCCACGCACATGTTGATTCACAACATGTTGAAATGACCGTTACGCACATATGTTGCACCATACCATAGCATCACACGTAACGTAACCGTTTGATATCACCACTAACTTCACCATGTCGCAGCAAGTGTAAAAAGTCTATCACAGCTAAGTCTGTCACAGCAGTGTGAAAAGTCTGTCACAGCAGTGTGAAAATTTTGTCGCAGCTAATTCTGTGTCACAGCTAAGTCTGTCATAGCAGTGTGAAAATTTTGTCGTAGCTAAGTCTGTCGTAGCTAAATCTATGTCACAGCTAAGTCTGTCATAGCAGTGTGAAAATTCTGTCGCAGCTAAGTCTGTCGCAGCTAAATCTGTGTCACAGCTAAGTTTGTCACAACAGTGTGAAAAGTTTGTCGCAGCTATGTCTATGAGTTAAAACATGTGTTATGTTCTTTGAACCATAGATTAAATACCATTGTACCATATTGGATCAGTGTAAATTAAAGATGAATAATCCTCCGGATCATTCCTCCCCATTGGAGAGCTTTTGGACCACCAAAAGCCTAAATTATTCGGCAAGTAAGTGAGGGTATAGCTCCCTCACTTTTCCAATCTCCATCCATCTTGCTTTGCTAGGATGCATTCCTTTAAGCCCCACTCGAAGGTACTCAGCATTCCCCCTTCGTGAAGTTCTTATATTTTTGTCAAGAATAATAGCATCCTGCAACTCATTCATATATTCAGGTGCCATATCATCAACTGAAGGAATCTGTATGTTAATTTCCTCATCCATGATCGTAGGAGGATCATACAATTTAAGATTCTCAACATTGACAACTGAATAAATTTGCATGTATGGAGGTAAATTCAAGCGAAAAACATTAGTACCGATCTTTTCCAAGATCTCAAAAGGACCATACCTGATAGGTTTAAGCTTTTTACCTTCACCTTTCATTCTTTCTTTGGTGATATGTAACCAAACTCTGTCACCAACTTGAAATTGATGATCAACTCGATGCTTGTCATGCCTGGCTTTGTACTTTGCCTGGCTCTTCTCCAACTATTCTTGAACTGCCTGCTGCACTGCTTGGATTCTCTGAATGAACCTTAGCGCTTTATCTGCATCATGATGTCCATCCACTGCATCTTTGCCAAAAGAGAAGTCCATCGGTGTTTTTGGCAGATAACCAAAACAAGTTTCAAAAGGAGATCTGTTCGTGGAAGAATGAACTGCATGATTGTAGGCATGCTGTATATACTGCAACTGCTCATCCCAAAGTTTAGGATGTTTACTACAATATCCTCTGAGCAGCTGAACCATTGTCGTGTTTACTACCTCTGTTTTCCCATCGGTCTGTGGATGAAAAGCGGTACTTTTCTTTAGTTTAGTGTCCATAAGCTCCCATAAAGTCGACCAAAAGACTCCCAAGAACCGGGAATCCCGATCAGATACAATAGACATGGGTAGCCCAAAATGTACCCAAACATTTTGAAAGAATAGATGAGCTGTTTGTTCAGCAGTGATCTGCTTGTTACATGGCATTAAGATACACATTTTGCTGAATCTATCCACAAAAACATATATATAATCATGTCCTTTTCTAGACATAGGTAGTCCTCCTACAAAGTCCATAGAAATGCTTTCCCAAGGACGAGAAGAAACTGGAAGAGGTGTGTACAAACCCAATTTCCTATTGCTAGGCTTACTTGTTGCACACATAACACAACCTCTTATGTATTTAGCTACAGTTTCTTGCATTTGAGGCCAATAACAATGATTCTGCAATACAGACAATGTTTTACTTACTCCAAAATGTCCTGCAATCAATGAACTATGTGCCTCTCGGATCACATGCACTCTTTCTTTCTCTGGAATACAGAGTTTACCAAGATGATACAAGAGTTGATTATGCACATAATAGTTTTCTTCCTGTTTACCATGGGTTAGTGATGCATATACTTTCTTAAAATCTTTATCTTCTGCATACTGTTCAATATAACTTTCATGTGTTAATGAACTGTTTTGAAGAATGATTGAAGCATTTGTAGGAGGCCTTGATAACATGTCTGCTACCTTATTATGAATTCCCTTTTTGTACTTAATTACGAGATGAAATTGTTGTAAGAATCCCATCCATCTTAAATGCCTACTTTGTTGTACTTTAGTTTGCGATTGTAAATATTGAAGTGGCTGATGATCAGTATGTATAACTGTTTCTTTTCCCATAATATAATGTTTCCACTTCTTCACACTCTGTACTAAAGCATACAACTCTTTGTCATAAGTCGAATAGTTACTTACTGCAGTAGAGAACGTTTCTAAATGGTAACATACTGGCTTCCTTCCTTGCATCAAAACTGCTCCCATGGCAAACCCGCTGGCATCAGTTTCGATCTCAAATGGCTGCTACAAATTTGGTAATGTCAGAACTGGTGCTGTGCTAACCTTTTCCTTCAAAGTGGCGAAGGCTTTCTGATGCTTGCCTCCCCACTGGAAAATTTCTTTAATGCTTGTTAACGCATGTAATGGAGTAGCAATGGAAGAAAACCCAGAAATGAATTTCCTCCAATACTGAACTGCACCCATAAAACTTCTGATTTCAGTAACGGTGTTAGGCCGTGGCCAGTTTACAATGACAACAACCTTGGCTAGGTCCACTTGCAGGTGGCCTCCACCAATAATATGGCCCAAATATACTAAAGAAGTTTTAGCAAACTCATGATTTAGACATTTTTACATAAAGCTTCTCCTTATTCAGTACATCTAAAACTTTCTTCACATGTACAATATGCTCTTCCCAGGTTTTTCTAAACACAAGGACATCATCCAAATATACAATTACAAAATCATCAATGAATGGTCGAAAGACATCATTCATGACCCGCATGAAAGTAGCAGGAGCATTACATAGCCCAAAAGGCATTACAAGCCATTCATACAAACCCTGTTTTGTTTTAAAAGCTGTTTTCCAAGCATCATGCTCAACAACACGGATTTGATGATACCCACTACGCAGATCTAATTTTGTAAAATAAGTTGCATGTTTCAACTGATCAAGCAAATCATCAATGTGAGGAAGAGGATACCTGTTTTTAATGGTGATTTTATTAAGGGCCCTGTAGTCAATACACATCCTCCACGACCCATCCTTATTTGGAACCAAGACTATAGGAGAGCCACAAGGAGAAGTGTTGGGCCGAATGACCCCCTTCTCAATCAGCTCCTGAACCTGCTTCTTGATCTCCTCATTCTGCATTACAGACATCCGGTACATGGCTATGCTTGGGAGTGGCACATCCTGCTGCAAATGTATCTCATGCTGAATCTCTCTCTTCGGTGGTAACCCCTTTGGATATTGAAACAAATCATCATACTCAGAAATGATGTCAATCAGTTTAGATTTATGCTTATGGTCACATTCTTCAAAAGATTTAGAGACTTCATCATTTTTCATCTTAACCATCATCAACACAAAATTCTTACTAGCATTTACCAACCTCTTCATTTGTCCTGCAGAGACTATTGCTAGATTGGTTTTTATCTTATGCGCTCATACAATATATTCCATACCTTATTTAAAAAGATGATACTTATTCTGCTCTCTATAAAAGACTGCTTTCCGGTCATACAAATATGGACTCCCAAGTACAATTCCACAAATGTCAAGTGGTACTACATCCAATTCTACCTCATCCCTAAACTTTTCAGTAATTGCAAATTTTAATACACATTTCTTTGTAACTTGCAATCGTGTATCATTAGTAACCCAAACTAGAGGATAGGGCTTTTCATGAGGCACAGTAACTAAATGAAATTTCTTAACCACTTCTTCTGATATCAGATTTACTTGTGAACCAATATCAAACAATGTATCAATCTTTGTGTGATTTGCAATGACACGAACATGAAACAGTGCACTTCTATCTTTATCATTTTGCTTAGAAGTAGATGGCAGACTTGTACTTGCACTAGAACTTGGTTGTGCATCAATGGGAAGTGAGATACTTTTATCCTTACCTTGGATTCCGATAGCTGTAACCTTTGTTTCATCACCTGAGTCGGATCCCAAGTCTTGAATAATTGTTGCAGTAGCTTTTGATTTTCCTTTGTCTTTGTTTCCTCTGTACTTCTTTGGCCTTAACTCTGGATGAAGTTTCCAACACTTAGAGACATCATGTCCCTTCTGACAATGCGAACATGTAGGCTTTTCACCCTCTTTCTTTATAGTAGCCATCTTCTTTTTCCCCTTATCTTGACCTTTCTATTTGCTGTCAAATTTAAAAGATTTCTTCCCAAAAGTATCATTGGCATGCTTACCCCTAGCTTCTAAATGGGTAGCTTGAACACATACATCATCCAAATTACTGGGGTTAAACATCAACAAAGTATGTTTCAAATAAGAATGCATGCCACCAATGTACTTAAGAAGAGTTTCCTGTGTATCTAATGCAATATTCAATGCAATAGCCCTTTTTTTGAATTCATGAGTATGATCTTGAATGCTTTGTCCTTTAGCTTGTCTAAACATTTGCCAACCCATGGTTAATTGTTGAATATGGCCTAAAGGATAAAATTGCTTCCTTAATACTTCAATGAATTCATTCCAAACTGAAATAATTTTACCATTCTTTCGAAGATCTTGCTGAATCTTGATCTCCCACCAAGTAAGAGCCATTCCACTCATCCTCAAAGTGGCCAATTGAATCCTGGAAGGGTCATCGTTAATGCCCTGCACCCTGCAATATACCTCAAGCTGCTTGATCCAATTGTCTAATTTTTCAGCATCTACATCTCCATTATAAATAGGTAATTCAAATTTTACATCCAATT
>LPNX010472770.1:162663-233464 GCA_001517045.1 Pseudotsuga menziesii
TTCATTCAGGAATTTGTACTAATTTTTTTTTCAGGTTTCAGAGACGATCGCATTTTGCTGCCAAGTGACTTTTCAAGAATCACAAAATTTTGATAAAGATGCTTTGATAGACAACCTGAAGGAGAGTTTTTACTCATGACTTTTGCCGATAAACATCATAACGTTAGTTATTACATAGAAACCATCCATAAAAACATTTGCGTCATGAATGTTTACCTACATTTTTCCTTCAAGGCACATTAGTCATCCATACCTGAGTCCACTATTTCATTGCCTGAACTATCATGACTCCACACACACTTGTCTTTTTGAGTTGCATACATCATTTCCTTCTTTTCCAGTTCATTTTTACCTTTTGAATAAGACCATCAAGTTCCCTTTTCATGATTACATTTCCTTTCCATATCCACTGCTTGACTGTGATATCTTTTCACTTATAGTCCTATTAATATTTTTGTACCAACTTGCGTTGACTGATGTGGGATTCCTTAAGGTCCACCTTTCAACAATTCTTGCCCCATCGACCTCAGCACTTTATCTGGGATATAGACTAGAGTTCGTTTTGAGTACCTGGAGGCTTGCATGCCTTAACGGTAAGTTCTCTCACTGACAATCATGGGAATACATCAATGTCCCTTGATAGTCAAATATTCCAAGTGGCTCTACATCCGCACATCTATTCACACTCTGGAATATGTACTTGGGTACCTTGGCACTCATTGATATAAATGGTGAGTCTGCCTCGCATTGGCTAACGACATTCATCAATGGCCGGTAATCTAATGATTTCTCTTCATGCTCGACCTCGACACATACATTCACATGATTAGAACTGTACCATTGGATTTTGTAGCGGGTGAAGACTATATATTTTTTCTCATGACTCCATCAGTAGTTATAGAAGCATGACTTCAGATCTATGAGAGTACAACAGTTCCACTTTTTGCCCTCCACATTTTCCATGATTTAGCAGTTCAGATTCCTCCACTTCTCACTACAACAGTTACAACAGTTGCAGCCGCAACATCATTTACAGTTACATGTTTATCCTACAGCAGTGACATATTCTCCATGATCCAGAAACAACAACTACATTTCTATTGCATCGTTTGTTATACCCAAATCATGTCACCACCATGTGATAAGACCCTTAAATTCCATGTTTTCCCTTAATCCCAACACTTAGAGTGGAAACTTGCTCTGTTTGTCAGTTCTACTTGGAAAAAACCAACACCACGGTTTCCTTGTGGCCAATGAGTGGTACCTTGCTCAGTATCACCTGTATCTTGTTTCAAGAAGCGGTTCCACCACCTATGGTTTTTGGTCCAAAAGCTTTTCTATCTAAACCACTCTGTCATAAGAGAAGAAAAGTGGTATCCTGGGTAAAATGGGAAAAATAGAAGTTTCTCGAGGCTTCTAGATCATGAGCCTCGTGTCCTCCCTTATCCCTATCATTGTGGGTTAGTTTGAGCTCGAGATCCCCCATGGTATGATCTTAAAGCCACCTCACCCACAATTCTCTCAACTATCCCTATCCATTTAGCCTTATAAATACAAGCTCATGTCCATAGTTGAGGGGGAGAACTATAGAGGTATTATTATGTTGTTGGATTGACCACTTAGCCCAAGTCATTGGAGAGCATAGAGAGCAAAGTTGGAGCTTATGGGGATGAAGTGTTTGTCTCATGGAGGGGCTTGTAGACACTAAGGCAATGGTTGTAAGCTTCTCCATACATTCTTAATGCAAAGCTGATTTCTGTCCCACAATACTGTTGTTTTGATCTCACATGTACATGTTGTTAGATTCCTTAGTCACTAACATGGATAAGTAGATGATTTTCTGGTAGCTTTGATGTGTTTTCATGTTTGATCTATTTGCAGGTACACAGGTTCACAATCAAAGTAGTATTCCAGGTGTCTACGACATTAAGGGAAGGTCTTCATACTTTTTCGTTCACTCATTTGTTCTGGATCTAAACCATTCAGACTAGAGGAACAACTTCTGTCCACAGAAGGTGCAATATTCTTGATTACAAATCTGGTGAGTCCACTGGGGAACAGTGCAAATCTCAGTTGATCTAATATTCCTCAGTTCTTGAACTCTTGTCTGAATCTAGGCTCCATCTCCAACTCTCTTCAGTCAGATCTGCCATCTGACTCAGTGAATTTTGGTTTGGGACTTTTAGATCTGCTCAGATATGAATTATTTCTACTTTTTATGCTCTTTTTTAACGTCAATCCATCAATTTTTTCCTTGATCTGATCAATTTCTGACTTGATCTTTTGTTCTCCTTTGTGTTTTGGAATATTTAGGGAACCGCACATGTGCTATTGGCAAGAAGCGATGCCACCTCTTGAACTTTGTTAGCCATACACGGTGCCACCGCCCGAGTCCTGTTATCCAGAAACGGTGCTCGTCCAGAACTGCTCTATCAAGACCCCTCCAGTACAGTTCCAAGTAGGCCTTGTTCCAAGACTAGTTTTTTCTCATTTTTTGCAAAAAATTGAGTTTGTTTGCTTTCAGCCCTGCACTGTCAGGCTTTTGTGTTAGAGTCTGAATGCTCATGGTTTGAAATTCTGTGGTAAAAGATTTGTTTGATTGAAGAATTCAAAAGCTAGACTAGGCTTGTTGATTACTCATTTTCTTCCGTGCTTGTTGGTTGTGATTGTGAAAGGAATTCTTTCTCAAAATATTAGGCTGTAGTGAGCTCTCTTTTCATTTCTGTTATAAATACTGAAAGAAAAACCATTTGATTAGCATCTTGATTTCATTTTTTGTTTCCATAGAGGACTTCTTTTTGCTTGTTAAAAAGAATTTTTTTGACTGAGATTAGGTCATTATCATTATTGAACATAAGACATTGGATCTCTCATTAGCCTCACAAGCTTTCAGGTTCTCTGTGTTATTTTGTCTCTTTTGCATTAGTACTATCTCATCAAAATAAAAAAATAGTGTAGTTTTAAGTTAGATCTATCTATGTTTTAAGAAAAATAAAAAAATAGAGTGCATATGCATGTAGTGTGCTTCTTGTTTTTTCTTTTAGGAAAAGAGACTCTTCCCCTTTTTGATTGCTTTCAGAAAAAGAAAATGAGTTTGGAAAGTGTTGCTTGTCTTTGATTTTTATTTGTTCAAGATAGTTCTTTGGGAATTTTTGTCTTTAAAATGAAAGAAAATACTCTCTTTCCCTCCCGTAGGTAGGCATACCACGAACGACAAAGTGAAATATTTGCATATGCATACTACATGGTTTTACTTTTTCTGTCAAAACTCCATGCATTCACCTAACCGTCCACTTTAAAATTAATGGTAGTTATAGGTTAAAATTTACATAGTAATTTGAGTGATAGGCTAGAGACGTGTTCAGGCATTGTTAAGCGTAGGAGCTGTCGTTGCTCGTCCGCATTACATCTCGGGACTCACGTGGTTCTTCCACATACCGTCAGTATATAGAATGGCCTTTCACGTACCCTTGAGGCATATAGAAAGGTACTTCACATACTCGATTGTATATCAAAAGGCCCCTTATGAACGGTTATGCATTAGACAACACTACTACCGATTTGACCTCCCACGTACCTTGTGTATATCGAGAGACCCCACTATGATACCTTATCTATCTAAGAAAATCCCTTTGGCCATCTTGCTTGGAGCCATACACAAAAAAAACATTCGAGCAGATTACTACGCACATACCCTTGAGGTATATCGCAAGTGGAACCTTCTTGACAATCCTGGTGAGAGACTTGACTATCTGAACTCCTCCTGTCATTTAAGTTTTCTTGTTTGACCTATAGCTTGAGTAGGGAAAATTTTGGTGTGTTTTCTAGTTTTTGAGACACTAGGTTAGATAGGAGCTATACAAGTTGGCTGAGCTAAGACAATCGAGGAGAGTATGGGGCTTGCCACCTGATTTTATTCCTGTTTCAGGAGAAAATCCTATGGAAGCTATCAACCAAGGAGCTGCTACCAACTCTCAAGTGGGAGAGAATGTGGTTGCAAAAAGCGGAGGACCATAGCCTTCAAAATCAGCTCCCTTGGTCCAATAACCTTCTTGGGGTAATAATTCATTCCATTCTCCCACAAAAGGTCATGTTGATGATACTACCCGTCCGGATTACGGTCCCAATGCTCCATTTTGGGATACCTCTATAGGACAAGCCATTGCCTCATTTGGCACCCTTTTAAAATTTTCTGAAGAAGTTTCACTAGATGAAGAAGAACGTAGACAATACCAGGAATCCATTCTCCATGCACAAGATATTGAAAAGAAAATAGATGACATATTGGGCACACCACCATCACGTTCCGTAGCTGTTCCTGTGGGATATCGTTCACTTGCCGATTCTATGAGTCCCATTGAACCAATTTTAGATTGCACAGTGACTCCACATAATCCAGGTCAAACTTCCAACCCCACTGCCTCCCATATTATGTTTGTTCCCAATCCTCTCAGGTCTTCCGTACCTGGGGCTCAACATTCAATTCCTGTTTCATCATTACCTTCTAGTGCCAGGGGGCAACCCCTGGCACGACCTACGTTGTCTGGAACCGGAATTGTACCTAGTCAAGGACATACCTCTAGTATAGAGCAATCTACAGTTTATGTCCCTCCCACCCACACTAATGTGGTTAACCCCCCATCTAGTTCAGGTCAGCCCTTGGGGGCACAACCTGTAACCAATCAAACCTCTTAGGGTTATGGCTACACAACAAATAAAGTACCTATAGGAAACATTAATTATCCACCTAATCCTATAGCAATGCCTTATGCTGGAATTCCGTATCCTAGTAATACTTTCATGCCATGGGGAAAACCTAACTGGTCCTACATGGAAGCTATGGGGGGGATACCTATACATACTGCGGGAGGTGCCGGAGGACCGCCTTATGGAGGTCCTCCCCCTGGGGGGCCTAATGGTCCCGAAGGGCATGGTGGCTTTCCTCCTAATGGTCCTGGTAGTCCTGGGGGGACAGGTGGCTTCCCTCTTAATTGCTCTGGAGGGTCTGGTGGCCCCCCTCATAGTGGTTCTGGAGGCTCTGGAGGTTTACCTCCTAGAGGTCCCATAGGGTTTAGTGGTCTACCTCCTGGTGGTCCAGGTGGTCCTAATGGTCCTGGTGGTCTCGGAGGCCCTGGTGGTCCTCCTCCTAGAGGCCCTCGTGGTCCTAACGGTCAAGATCCCAGAAATCAACCCCATATGGGCAGATTTTATGGTAGTTCTTCATCACAACAACCTGTCTACTTACGGTCCTAATAGTACTTATATGCCACATCAATATTACCAGTATGTGTAATCTAATCATTACTTACCTTTCCTAGCAACTTTGGACTTGCCTGATTTGTCCAAGTTGATTAATGACCCCATTCCACATAACCCCTCATGGCCTCCCATTCCGGTAAAGTTACCATCAAACATTCCAAATTTCGATGGGAAGCAGGGAGACGATCCAAAAAACCATGTCATGACATTCCATCTGTGGTGTTCTTCAAACTCCCTTATGGATGATTCAGTTCGTTTAACAATCTTTCAACGAAATTTGACTGGTACAACTGAAAAATGGTACATTGAACTTACGCAACATTCGTTTGTGGATTTTGGCTCATTGGCAACTGTATTTCTTACACAATTTCAACTTCCTATCCGTTATGAAATGGGTACTGATATCTTAACTTCTTTGCGACAGAACGCCTCCACCCACATATCCGATCATATCCATGAGTGGAGAAGGTGGAGAATACTTGTTAAGGCTCCTATTCCGTATCAATTATTAGCTGATTGGTTTACTAAATCTTTGTTGCCTCCGATTACCCGAGATGTGGCTATGGGTGGTCCTGTTATTGAAGAGCAGGCCATTAGTCGATCCCAATATCTAGACTTTGTCTATTCCCAGTTCGAAACTTTGTATGACTTGATTCCTCAAGCTCCTTGCCCTAGCATTGATCCCGCAAAGCCACCAGCAGAAGTCCCTGTTGATGGGATTGTTGGTTCAATCTAGTCCCCATCAGTAGCAAAACCTTCCAAGCAACCCCAGACCACCACCCCTACTCCTTCCACTCCCAAGTTTTCCACCGAGGTCAATTCTATTCAGAGTATTCAAACACCCGGCAATAATAAAAATAAAGGTAAAGCTAAAAATAAAAATCCTGGAAACCAATAGGAGAATCCAAAACCAACCACCAACGATAATGATAAAGGGAAAAGAAAAGAAAAATATCCATGTCTACTATGCGGAGGTGACCATTTCACAAAAGAGTGTCCCTGTCGGGATGCAATCACCTAATTTTTGAAAACAAATCCCGCACCCGCAGTTCTCACGGATCCTTTTCCCTCTCAACAACAACTGATAGACCACATGTCTAATCGGGGAAACTCTAGTTATTTAGAGGAAATTCACATGATGTCCTCGGATACTATTAGTTTGCAAACTCGAAGTCAGAGTTATGGCAAATTCACAGACAAGAAAGAAGACAATTCTTCTTCAGGAAAATCTCCCTCTACTGGTTCTCCCGACTCCTCGTCTACTATCCTCCTCACCATCGAGAAGCCTACTCTCGACATGGTTTTGCGTCCACCCAAGAGAACTCTTAGGAAGGCTATTTTTAACCCTAATGCCCAAGCTGCTCAATTTTATAATGTAGTTGAAGATCTCACTCAGGCACCATGTGCAATGTCTACCTTGGAAGTGCTCCAAAGTTGTCCTACACAACGCGAAAAACTGTTAATTGTGTTAGGAGCTTTAGACTTGGACAATACTAATTTGATTCATTTCAATGTCGAGAACTATAAGTCTAGGATACCTCACAAACTTGCTTTCCAAAACATCATGAAATTAGTTGGAAAGAAAGTTTTTAGAACTGTCTTAGATGAAGGAGCTTCAACTTTGGTTTTGTCCCTGTCTTGTTGGAAAGCTATCGGCTCTCCCGAGCTTCTAACATCACCTACAACTCTGAAAGCCTTTGATGGATGAGGTTTCCAGCCCCATGGTCTCATATCATCCCTTGCAGTTGAGATTGGGGGAAAAACTGTTTCTATTCAAGTAGAAGTAGTAGACGCCCCGTTATATTTCAACCTCCTTCTAGGAAGAAATTGGTTTTACACGATGACTTCTGTCGCTTCGACGGTATTTTGCACTGTCCAATTTCCACATCTAGGGAGAATTGTCACCATTGACCAGCTTGATTTCTATACGCTGAATGTTAATACCTCTACAACTAATAACATCCCTATGTTAGGTCAGTCCCCTCCTCCTTACCAGTCGATTAGGGTAGGCATGTTGAAGGATTCATCCCTTATGGGGATTTTTCCGTCCACTCCTCCTAACACAGACACAACGACAGTAAATATCATTACATCATTTGATCATGATACAAAGGGAAAACAAATTGTTGAGTCCACCTCGTTGAGTCCGCATGAGGAAATGTACAACATCATTCAAACCCTTTTCGATGATCACACTGATGAACTTCATCTGGTGGCTTCGGAACCTTACCACCTACCCTACTGGTTAGAACCATCTCTTCCTATTCTAGATTATCTCTTTGATACTTTTCCTTCTGACGAGTCCATTATGAAGATCATGAATAAAAATGAGCCTATCTGGGAGGATCACCATCATAGATCCTCGTTCCTCCCCAACACCAGTTTGGTAGACCATGACTTTGCATCCTTGTTTTCCAATGATATTTTCAACACACCTCAAAGTCCTATATTGTTGCAAGAAACATATTCTGAAGGAAACCTATGCAACATTACTCAAACAAATATGATTGAGATATCATCCAATCCTGGTATCATTGAGCATGTTCATGTTGGGTAGAACTACTCAGCAGAAGAATCTGAAGCATACAAGGCACTTTTCAAAGAATTCTGTGATATTTTTTCCTGGTCTTATGAAGAAATTCCAGGGATAGACCCATCCATTGTGGTCCATGAAATTAAAACCTATCCCACTGCTAAACCTGCCAGGAAAAAACTAAGGCAAGTCCATCCACGGAAGGCCGCAGCTATTAAAGCTGAAATAGAGAAACTTCTCAAAGCCGGGTTTATTTATCCCGTACCCTTGACAGAATGGGTATCGAACTTTGTCCCTGTCAATTAAAAATGGGGAACCATTAAAGTCTGTATTGATTTTATAGATTTGAATAAAGCTTGTACCAAGGACAACTTTCCTACTCCACATATCGATCAGATTATTGACAACTGTGCCGGAAGTGTCATCTTCTCATTCATGGATGGATTTTCTGGTTATAATCAGATTGAGATATTACCCATCGATCAGCACAAGATGACATTTATTTTCCCATGGGGAACCTTTGCATATAATAAGTTAGCATTTGGCTTAAAAAATGCTGGAGCCACTTTCCAGTGTGCTATGTCCTATGCGTTTCACGATATAAAACATATTGTTGAACCGTACCTTGACGACCTCCCTGCTCATTCCTAGCGACCAGAGGACCACCTTGGTCATTTTAGATAAATTTTCCTGAGATGCCGTCATTATAATATACGTCTCAATCTGCATAAATGTGTTTTCTGCATTGAGATGGGATGCCTGTTGGGTTTTGTGGTCTCTAAGGATGGCATCCAGATAGACCCATTGAAAATTGCCGCCATTTTAGCTCTACCAGCCCCAACCAATATTCTCAAACTCCAAAGTTTGCAAGGGAAGGAAAAATTTCTCCACCATTTCGTGTGCAATTTTGCAGAGAAAACACATGGTTATATGCGTCTCCTTAAGAAGGACATTCCGTTATATTGGGATGACCAAGCCCAACGATCCTTTGATAATCTTAAACACGCTCTGACTCATTCACCTATGATACACCCCCTAGATTATCAAAGGAATTTCTCTTATATATTGCTGCCTCCACTACTACCATCGCTATGGTATTGGTGCAGGAAAATATTGACAGTCAGGAGCACGTGATTTACTATGCTAGTAAGAATCTTATGGATTTTGAAACCCGATATTCACGTGTGGAGAAATTAGCATTGGCCACAGTCATTGCCGTTCAAAAATTTCATCACTACATTTTGCTCTGCAAAACCACTGTATTGGAGGACCATAACCCTATGTATTACATCTTGACTCGTCAGGTGATCGGGCGCAAGTACTCCCGATGGATAGTCATATTGCAGGAGTTTGATCTAGAATTTTCCAAAGCCACATCAAAGAAACCCTTAGTCTTTGCTGAGCTCATGTGTGATCTTCCCTATGCTTCGATGGAATCTGAGCCCAGTGATTCATTTCCAGATGAATTCCTGCTCCTGATAAGCACTACCGACCCATGGTATGGAGATTTGCTCATTTATCTCCAAACACAAATATTTCAGCCAAATCTATCCCATGACGATCACCGCCGTATCCGTCACCATGCAAAATACTACCTCATCTTGAATGACACCTTGTATAGATGTGGGATCGATTCCGTTCTTCGGCGATGCCTCACCCATGAGGAATCTAAACAAGTGTTGAATGATTGCCACTTTGGAGCATGTGGTGGTCATTTATCTGGGATGGCTATAGCCCAGAAAATCCTTCACGCTGGCTATTTCTAGCCTTCAGTCTTTAAATACTGTCATGAGGCTGTCAAGAAATTCCCACCTTGTCAACATTTTTATCTGAAAAAGCACACTCATCCTGCTCCGCTACACCCCGTCATTGTTGTTGGCCCATTTTCCAAATGGGGGATTGATTATATGCATTGTAAGCCTACCTCAGCCGGGGGCATGGTTACAACATCGTAACCGTTGACTATTTTACAAAGTGGGCTGAGGCCATGCCTACATATGTGGAAGATGGTAATACTGCCGCTCTCTTCCTGTTCAATCATGTGATAGCTAGATTTGGAGTCTCACAGTACATAGTTACTGATCATGGATCAGATTTCTGTAATAAAATGATGGAGGAACTAAGTGCCAAGCTAGGTTTTTGCCATGAAAACTCTATGCCTTATTATCCGCAAGCTAATGGTCAGGTAGAGGCCATTAACAAAGTTTTGAAAACAATGGTTCGTCGGATGGTCGGAGACCATAAATCCAACTTGCACCATATCCTTTTCTCCTCTCTTTGGGCTTACAGGACTTCAGTGAAAACAACTACTGGTTTCACACCTTTTCAGCTTGTCTATGGACTCGAAGCTGTCTTACCGATTCAATGTTAGATTCCATCCTTGAAACTTGTTGTCAAACTTCTCCCAGACACTTTTGCAGAGGAAGAGAGATTTTTATAGTTGAACAACCTTAACGAAATTAGGAGAGATGATGCCTTGGATAATGAGGCACACAAGAAACGTGTCAAGGTGCAGTATGATAAATCTATCCAACCTCATGCCTTTAACGAGGGTGACCTAGTTTTGACTTACGATGAAAGATATGAAAAACTAGGGAAAGGAAAGTTCGAATCCATATGGTATGGTCCTTTTGTCATTTCAAAAGTTTTAGAGAAAGGGGCCTACGAGCTCGTAGACTACGATGGAATCCCTTTAGGGAAAACTCGCAATGGGTTGTACTTGAAGAGGTACTATGCCCATATCTCTTTTGGGTAGTATCTTGTATATATGTATATGGCTTTACTTTCAGTGTGCTTAAGTATCTTCAATATGGTTTTGATTTTAAGTGTTTGTATCTGTTTATACCATGTTTTGGTCGTGCGGAGCAGATGGATTTCTACGCCTTTGCTGATGGTGCTTTCCACCACACCTTAAATATTGCCTTAGATTCTTGGGTTCTCTATTCCCTAGCTTACGATTTGGTCAGTTCAGGAGCGGTTTGTATTGGTCTCACTACCAAAAAAATCGTCGAGTATCGAGAAGTCATAGGTCTTCTGACTGAAGCTGCCTCCCAGGATGTTCGCAATTTGGTAGTCTTGATGGACTCACAACTAGTGGTTTGTCATCTAAACCATGTTTACACCATTAGGAATCCAGTGCTCATCTGTCTCTTTCAGAGGGTACGCTTGTTAGAAATGTCATTTGAAACTATCACCTATAGGCATATCCCCAGGGAACATAATGTAATTGCTGACTCATTAGCTAATTACATCCTAGATTGGCATATTTCCCATTCATGACATGAAAATCAAACTTGGTTCATTGCAAATAAACAATTAAAGACACATAAAACTCATGTAAAATACATTCACCATTTGAGACATATAAACACTAGGTAAAAGTCTGTATATATATATATATATATATATATATATATATACATATGAACATGTTAAAAAAAAAAAGGTCTGGAGACCTCATCTGAAGCATGTAGGCTTTCAGGTAAAAATCACCATACAAAAGCTTGAAGCTATCAGATTTCAGTGGATACATTGTGCACACATTGACTAATGATGCTTGTGGTAACACATCACTACCTAGGCTACTCTACGTAGCAGTATGCTAAAGAGACCAGGTACTCCCCCTGTAGGCCTTTGATACCTCAGAGGGAGGTCATCAATGGAAGCATCAGGGATGTCTAGGGTCAACCTCTCTAGGTTTTACTCTAACTCCCTGGTCACATCATCACCCTATGGTACAAAATGGGCTCCACCTCATCTATCCAATGGGGAAGATCCTCCAAGTCATGCTGCTCCAACATTTGCGTGAAAATATGCAAGTCTCGTTACTTAACATAAAAATTATAAAACATCAAAAACATAAAAAACACTATTTCCATTTTAGAGTCTTTTGCTTCTTACCAATGTCACCCCACTATCCACCAGGTGGGAGCGGTAGGTCAGGGTCACCACTGAAGTCAGTGCCCACATATGCATAATCCTCCACCATGAGGAGCTGATCTCTCAACCATCGAAATAATGGGTTACTTAACTTTACTTTCCCCCTTCCCGCTCCAATACGGGCCATAATCCGGACCCACCTCTGCATGTGAGGGTCCCGTGCTCTCAGTTCTGTAAATACCACCTAGGGTCTCATCTGTGGAACCTGCTCAAAGAGGAAGCAAGCTAGAATGGAACCAAAACCAAATTGCTTCAGTTCCCCCTGCCGACACTTGGTCAGCTGATCCTTGAAGATCGGAAGCAGGGCTTCCGCCCAGTTAAAGACTGTAGGCACCATGGCCTCTATGGCATAGAGAATATGTGCTCTAGATGCCTGGTGCACTCCTTGGATTTCTACCACTCTCTATAGGGTAAACAATACAGTCCGTAGAGATCCATCCATCACTACTTTTATGGGGATTTTCTTCCCCGATGTCCTTGTCCCAGGAATATAGTGAGAGTATATGAACTCCTGTGTAGTAATATCCCCTCCATGGGAACCAGTCAGCGAGATGAGAGCACCCCATATCGAAAGGTTAGTCAGGAAGTAGATTCCCTCTACTTCAATTGTAAAAATGTGAGCACCAGCCTCAAAATATTGTTGCTCCGGATTCCACATCCAGAGTATATGCTCTAGCAATCACTTGTGCGATACCATACTGGGTGTGCGAAAATTTTTTAAGAGTCCGCAGTCTATCCATACGGCTATGCAACCCGCATTTCGCTCGGTGAAGGCGTCGTCATTATCATGATGTCTCTCTTTCCATATGACAATTTTTTATCAGCAAGAACCTGTAAAAAACAATCACAAGACTTGTTAAAATCATTCTTAATCATCCAAATCAATTGAAATGAGCTACTTTTTATTGTGTGACTATTTTTATTTCTCCACAGCCAGCACCGCCTGTGTCCCGTTGAGGATAGGTGGTGGCACTACCTATGCGCTATGTTTTTGGTGCGGTTCTAGCGAGGTACCGCTTATCCCGCAAGGGATAAGAGCGGTTCCCGCTCCCATGATTTTAGGGCTTGCTATACAAGCCCAAAACACCATTAAAAATCAAAATTGAAGACATAAGATGAAAGAGTAGGGTCTAGGCTATTACCTGGAACTAACGGTGCTCGAATCCAACGGTGGAAGCTCCCGATATCAGCAACTGAAAATCTAGCCAGGAAAATGCTCCAAATGCTCTCCACTATGGGTAAATAGTCAAATGTTTTGATTTTTCACTATTTCACTATTTACATGACTTTTATACACATTTTTGGGTTTTACATGCTATATTTTTGTTTTAGAATCTATCAGTCGTAACCCTTTAATGTCAATTATTAGCGCATTTAACACTTGTTTTCGACTCGTTGCAAGATAGAAGAACAGTAGCAGTAAAGTTTTGGGAGTTCGTTTTTTACTTTTTCGTACTACCATAAAATGGAAAAAGTCTTTGAGCGTTTGTTGCGACACTTTGGTCACGCTCTCGAAACTTAGTATCAAAGGTCCGAGTCCGTTTCTGATTCTTTTCAGGCTCGTAAAATCCCTCATCGTGAAAAGAGACCTAATGGAGTCTTCTTTAAACTCTTTTCGGGCTCCTTAAATACGAAAGGATCGTCGAGTGATCTTGTCTTCTTCATGCTCGTTAAAGCATTTGAAGAGTCGTCTCTCCGATGGCAGGTTATCTCTTTTTCATTTTGGAGAGAGTATTTACAAAAAAAGGAACACTCCAGCCAATCATGACTGGAATAGTTCTCTAAGGCATTATTTTATACTTTTTTGGGCCTTAGGGACTAAATCATACAAAAAAGGACCCTTTGGAGTCTTCTTCCGTGGTCATTCAAACTCTTTAAACATGAACGATACCGAGTTTTCTTTCATTGGACTCGTTAAATTAAACATTGAGAGACCCTTTTTTGGGGAACAAACCCCTCCTCTCTTAGGTTCATAAAACATATGAGTTTGGACTTGTCTTCGAATGAGCTATACCGAGTGTTTGTTACCATATTTGAACTCGTCAAACCGAAAAGAGGCACTCATCAATCATGATGGGGGAAATGGGAAGGAAATCATTTTGTAAATAAATGGCAGTAGTTTTTCGTTACCTTTGAACATGGCACTTGTCTACATATCATTTCAGTCAATTGGGTATTGAGTTGATCTCTGTGATGATCCACTTTCATGAGTCATGCCACTCCTTTGAGTTTGTCAAAATAATGCATTGTTCACTGTCGCACTGTGTGTTTGTCTGGTTTAGTCATGCTACCAAGTCTTTTGTTGTGCCGCCTGATGTTCAAAGGGAAGTTGAAGAAGTTTACCTCTGCAGTCAAAATAGTCTCTGTGTCAGTACTTTTGAGTCAGTCTTGTGGTTACTACATTTATATCATTCTATAACTATGTTCTAAGTTTCATGTCGTTGATGTGGGACTCATCATGGCCCTCCTTCGACGAGACTATTCCCATCGACACCAGCTCATCATCCGAGAAATAGTCTTAGAAACAAAAACTTAGTACCTTGAGATCTGTATGCCTTAATGACAGATTCTATCGCTCTCGACATAGGTTCACATCATTGACCTTTGATCGATAGAATTGACTGGGTGTTCGACATCAGGATATCTATTCACACTCAGTAGATTGTACTAGGGTACCTTGGGAATCATTGACATCAATGGTGATCTCCATCGCACTTGTTAATGGTTCACATCATTGGCTGGTAATCAAGTGGTTTCTACCATGTTCGACTTTAGACCATTGTAATCACATGGATAGAATCATACTTTGTGGAAGATGAGATGAATACCATGGGTATTTGTTTAGCACTCATTGCTTTCCCCCAGGTTGCGTTGGAGTTTTGTATATCTAGAATGGATCCACATTTGTATGGTCGTGTCTATGCTCAAATTTGCATTTGGATGACATAGATCTATGTTTTATGTCCGGTCGCTATGTCCAAGTTTGAGTCCTCTATCACATGGATCTACGTTGTATTCTAGTAGCCATGCTTGTTTATTCCTCTCATGGATTTTCCTTATATTGGTCTGCAGCCATGAGTTGGTTACATATGTCTATGAGTCAAAAATATTGATGTACTACAGATTCCTACTGGACGAAATTCTCCGACCGAGCTAACATTTTCACCTCGAAGTGACAACTTGTTCTCTCAAAGCTCTCACTTATCATATCCCTATAAGTCTCATGCTTTGGGGGGCATTTTGTTATACCCAAATCCTGTCGCCACCATGTGATAAGACCCTTAACTTCCATGTTTTCCCTTAATCCCAACACTTGAGTGGAAACTTGCTATGTTTGTCAGTTTTACTTGGAAAAACCCAACACCGTGCTTTCCTTGTGGCCAATGAGCGGTACCTTGCTCAGCATCGCCTGTATCCTGTTTTCAAGAAGCGATGCCACCGCCTATGGTTTTTGGTCCAAAAGCATTTCTTATCTAAACCGCTCTGTCATAAGAGAAGAAAAGCGGTACCCTGGGTAAAATGGGAAAAAGAGAAGTTTCTCGAGGCTTCTAGATCATGAGCCTCGTGTCCTCCCTTATCCCTATCATTGTGGGTTAGTTTGAGCTCAAGATCCCCCATGGTAGGATCTTAGAGCCACCTCACCCACAATTCTCTCAACTATCCCTATCCATTGAGACTTATAAATACAAGCTCATGTCCATAGTTGAGGGGGAGAACTATAGAGGTATTTTTATGCTGTTGGATTGACCACTTATCCCAAGTCATTGGAGAGCATAGAGAGAAAAGTTGGAGCTTATGGGGATGAAGTGTTTGTCTCGTGGAGGGGCTTTTCAATACTAAGGAAATGGTTGTAAGCTTCTCCATACATTCTTAATGCAAAGTTGTTTTCATCCCACATTACTATTGTTTTGATCTCACATGTACATGTTGTTATATTCCTTAGTTACTAACATGGATAAGTAGATGATTTTCTGGTAGCTTTGATGTGTTTGCATGTTTGATCTGTTTGCAGGTACACAGGTTCACAATCGAACCAATATTCCAGGTGTCTATGACATTCAGGGAAGGTCTTCATCCTTTGTCGTTCACTCATTTGTTCTAGATCTGAACCATTATGACCAGAGGAACAACTTATGTCTGCAGAAAGTGTAATATTCTTGATTATATCGTTCATCTACTTTTTTGGTAAGTGGAGGCATGTTTTTTTCTAAACTTTAATCATGTAATTCCTTAACTGCTAGCAATTAATAATTTGGAAAATTACCTCATCATGCTCCATTTCCTTTTTACTTCCATGACCTGCACCAAGTTGCATGGGGACATGCAACCAATTCAGTTGGGGAGGGGGGACTATATTCATTACATATTCACTACCATTATCCCATTTTTCATCTTATTTTCCATTCATCAACATTTCTTTTCCAACAACACTTTGTCACACTTTACTGCATAAGCATTGATATACATATTGGCATGATTCATAAAGATAAAAGGATTTTCTCATGCACAGTGATGTTTTCTATACATATTGATATCTCATCATTTCCATTGAGTGTATTGTTAAATTAATATTGCAGCTAGAAAACAGATACCATAATGAATGTTGTTAACACAAGAACCAACATTCTTTGTATTCATGGTTGTCACACAAGAACCAACCCTAAGAAAATGTCAGTTGTTACTCATGTATCTCACACCCTGGAAACATTCATTGTTAAAAAGACATTATCAATCAAAGCCATAGTGCAGATGCCAAAAGTTCTCAAGAAGATCCATGCAAGGTTGCATGAGGACATGCAACAAGTTCAATTGGGGAGGATGTTGAGACTCAGAAATGTCATATTTTCATCCACTTTATCTTTCGCTATTCCTCACATTTCATCGCCCCATTAACCTTTCATCATACCATTTCCATACATATATTTGGGTTTCACCTTATTATTTTCCACTTTATTCATTTTAGTATTAAAAATGAATTTATGATTAAATATTGGAAATTAACATGTTTTTCACTAACATCTCAAGTATGGATGAGCTTTGTAATGTGTAGGAATATGTGAAGGATTAATTCAAAGAAAAGACTTCTCGAATATCTCGGCCACCATTTCAAGGAGATAGTTATTCAAAGAATATTCCAAGGAGAAGATCATGGAGATTTGGTTGGCATATCCTATCTAGGATTTATGAGAGACATGTGGAGAATTTGTGAGAGACATATGGAGTATTTGAAGCAATCATATCTTGTAATAATAGGAAATTAGTTGAGAGCGGTTGAGAGAATAATGGATCTGTCATTATGAGATGCTTATCTCCTTCTCTAAGAAATTCATGTATAAAAGAGAGTGCTCTCTCTTCATTTGGGGATAGTAGATTGTATAAGTTAGTCTTGACTTTGTAATATGGAGAAGGGAATTCTTAGCTTTTGTTCATAATTTTAGTTTTAATGATTTCATGATTTGTCATTGATTCTTGTGATGTAAATTAAGATTTATTTTTTGTTAATGTGAGCTCACATGTGTTGTTTCATTTCTCTTCGTATGTTGTATTTATTTTATGCAATTTACTTTCAGCCGTGTGTTTCAACTTCCAGCATTAGATTAGCAATTGTGTGTTTCAGCTTAAGGGAGGATTAGATTAGCAATTAGCAACTAGAAAGGGGTGGTTGGATTAGCTTAATTTCACTTCAGTCCTACATATACTTTGCATGTGCTTCGTAAGCCTACGAACCTCAGATTGAAAAATTAAATAGTTAGGCAAATACTACAATGGAATTAAACGACAATATTTCTTCCTAACAATAATAAGCACTGACTATAATCTTACTCTTTGGAAGAGATAGTGATTTTTTAACCTTAATATCTTAGCTTCTCATTTCGGTATTTCTCGTGGATATAAATCCATGTTGTTTCAATCATATTATTACTAAGAAATATCTTGTTGTGATAATGCTACAATTTTAGTTCTCACCTCACACCATGCCAAAAAGAGCGGAAAGAAAAAGGCTAAGGCCACCGAGGGTGATTCTGATGTGGAAATTATATCCAAGATGGAAATCATATATGAAGACACCAATTAGGTTGTCACAAGGGCCGATCATGAGTTCAAGTGGGGAGAAATTTATCAAACGATCAGAGACCAAAATGTCCTTGATGCTGGCCTGGAAGACATTCCTTTATACGAAAATATAAGAAAATTAGGCATCATAAAGGAAACCACGTGCCTAGAACTCTTCCCGTGTGCTGAAATAATTGGATGGATTCTACCCCCAAAAGACCCAACCACTATGATTATTTCCAACACAGACGGGAAATCCTTTGCTTCCTTCACTCCGACATATATAACCAAGGCCTGCAAACTACCCACTCCACAGGTTATGATGACAGATGACTGTGTGAAAAGTGTTAAATTAGACATTTTTGAATGTGTTAAATAGATGATGGTAGTAGGAAAGCAACTACACCAAAAATCCACTGGGGAGTACGATACTGCAAGTTTATGCCCTCCTTATAGGGTCATAGTCATAATTCTAAATAGGATCTTCGGTAGGGCAAATGGGAAATGGTACAAGTTGAGTTGGATCCCATTAATATACCATGTCTCCTTGGAAGGTACAATTTTTAACTGGGCGGATATTGTATCAAGCAGTTTGTCATCATGTACAGCTGCTACATAGGGAGGCTTGACTCAAATAAAGTCAGAATTCTACATGGGTTCTTACTTGATCGATTGAATTTTATACCTACATCCATTATTGAAGCTCGTTTGTACTTGTGATTACACCAATACCCCCATCTATGCTGATTATCAAATTATTTGGGCACACAAGTACTCAAGCTTCTACAAGCTGATATGTGAATAATTTATGATGCCTCTACATGAACTAATTTTCCTCAAAGAGTGCAACTATATGTGTGAAGGTGACATGGAAATCAAATGTGAATACGAGGATTATTGTTTCTCTAAGGAAGGTACTTACTTAAGGATGTATGGAGGATCCAGGGCCCCATCGTTGATTCCTAGATACGCTACGGACTATGTATTCCACAAGGAAGCAATTAGACAACTATTCATAGATGGAGTAGGCAATTTCCTATTCGACATGAAGAAGGCGGTTTTCCCACCACTGCCTTTCTGTATAGACAGTTATAAATTCATGAGGGTAAAAATGCATCTGAATTTGTAAAATATCTAGAAAATTTCCACTTTGGGGAAAAGAGTTTCCATAGAAATGATTCATTTGACAAGGTTGCAAACCATTGTGCATCTGTAGGAGTTCATTTTGAATACTCTCATCATTTTGATAAATATGAGGAGACATATAGGAATTCCTGCAACATGACTTCTCTAAGTAAGCATTTCAAGAAAAAGAGCAACACCATTGGAGGAAAAGGTAGCAGCAACACAACAAAATAGCAGAAGCAACAGGAAGAAGACGCAAAGAAAAGAGCAGAATATGCTCGAAGGCTGTTGGAATAAGCCAAGAAGCAACTAGCTGAAGAGGCTCAAAGAAAAAGAGAGGAGGAATAAATATCACAAAAGGAAGAAAAATAAAAAGCATAGAGAGAAGCTGAGAAAGCAACTGAGGAATTAAGAAAGAAGGCGTAAGAGGATAAGGATAAGGAAAGTTTGGGTCGGGACACTGCCCAAGACAATCCAATGGATCTTCTTGCCTAAAAATGTGACAAGATAATAGGAGTCCATGTTCCTCTAGCCTATCTTGGACTGGTTCCTTTCACTCCATCCAAACATCACACGGTGGCATGCTTGGACACGATATTCTTCGACAAGAAGATGAAAACCATTGTTAGAAGATTAGAAAAGAGATTACAGATCAATGCTCAACTTGATGTGGTCACAGTGACCAAGAAGACTCTCACACAAGGCACAAATGAGGATCCTAAATTCCTAGCATATGTAAGCATAGCATCCGCACAAGCCAATGCGGATAATGTTGACAGGTTGGTAGAAGATGCTGAACATTCTAAGGAATGGATGCTTAAGATGAAGTACACTTTGGTCAAGGAAAGAGGAGAGGGTAGAGAATTAAAGAGGAAGCACGAGGCTACCCTATCTAAGAAAGAGAGCCTCCAAAGGGAGTATCAAGACTTAGAAACAGAGGGGTATGCATTAGCAGTACATATGACCATCATGGAGGGGGAGAAAATGGATTTTGAAGACAAGATTGCAGGACTGGAATCACAAAAATCCACAGCAATCCGTCAAGTGGAAGAACTAAGAGCCCAAGTAGAAAAACTAGTGATGCAGAGAGGATATTTTGAAGCTCAACTCAAGATACTAAATGATAGGTAGCTAGACATCATCCCTTTTTGCGATCAAGTCTGCATAATCTGAAGGAAGATCCAACAAGTCCAATTAAAACTTGCAGAGGAGATATATAAGGTCAAGCGGGAAGAGACAAGGTAGAATGAAATTGCAACAGTGTCGCTTAATTTCAGAATAAGGATATTGAAGGTTACAGAAAAGGTTAAAGGGCAGCTGACTTGGGTGGAGGCCAATTCATCATTCCTGGAACACTTTCCTCAAAAGACAACAAAAGGTCTAAAGATAGAATTGGCACTCCTATATTTTTGCAGCAAATATTATTTGAGATTTACCACTGGAATCGAAAATACCCTGGAAAGATGCAGAGAGTTATACAAGAAAATGCGATTGGTTCATAATAAATTCCAAACTACTTCGGTAGCAAAGATCAAGGACTTTCTAGACAAAGATTAACATCTAAAGTGTCTCCAAGACAGATTGCATGAAGATGAACAAAGCATTCAGAAAATTGAAGACATTAGTGAAGAAGTGGTTAAAACCTAGATTGCACAAAGCTCTGTTAGTAATTATTTCTTGGAAGACATGTACAGATTAACCCCACCAAAAGTGACAGAAGTGGAGTCACAGTCGGTGGTGCATGAAGTAACTGTAATATTGCTGAAGCCAGTGGATTACCAGACTATTGCAAAAGAAGCAAATGTGTGGGGAGAGTACATCTCAAGACCAGCTGGACCCACTTGACGTTTTGTCTTTTCTATATTTTGGCACTTTATGTAATTTTTTATTTTATTTTCCTAGTGCAAGGCACTGAAGGACAAAATTTTGAAGTCCTAAAGTCAGGGTAGTCAAAGAACCATTTGTAATAGTATTATAAATAGGAGTAGAAGATATAACAGGGTGGACTTTCACTAGCACAAGTATGCTGAGTTTATTTGTAAGAAGAACTACTTTTTCTATGAATAAAGAAGAACATTTTTTGCTGGGGAAGGACTGCCCATGCTTTTACATGGATTGTGTGGAGTGACAATGTTGAATTACTTCTTATTTAGCTTCCGTGCAACTGTGAGATTGTTCTGACCTTATGAATTATTTCTTTAATGATGAATGATTTTTCTTTCTATTTGAAATCTTGTGCATATCTTGAGTAATGAATTTTTTTCCATTGGAAAGCTATCTTTGTTATTTTTTCTGCTATAATTATGTGTATGGAATTAGAACAACTATCTATAAAATTCAATATGGATCATTACAGTACATTACTCTTTTCCTTTTAATTTTGCTCCTCGAGGGGATAGGATAGATTAGCTTAGAGTATACTAGAACGTAATTAATTTACTTTTATAGGAGTGATTAAGGAGCAAGATTTAGGTAAGGCGAGAGGTAAGAACCTGCACAACTATTTTTGAGGTTCTTGTTTATAAATCACTTGCATTTAGCTTAGGCACTTTCATTTCATCCTTAAAACAATAAAATCACATAAACGGTGGACCGAGCCGCAACTGGTAAAAGAATTAATTTTTTTTAAAAATTTACGGTAGCCGATCTGCTAACCAAACAGGTTCCCCATACCAAACGGTGAACGATCTAGTTGGGATCAATTATTGGGGAGAATACCTATTGTCAGTACCTAGGAATTTTCCAGACATCAACACCAAGGAAGGCTTAAGATCAAAAAATATGGAGGGGCCCTAAAAATGTAAAAAAAAATGGGAAGCGGTCGCACAAACACAATTGGTGACTCTTTGGTGAACACAGATCTTCGAAAAACTTTCTTTCCAAAACAAAAAATGCTACATGGTACTTGATTACAACAACTCCTTAAGTGCATTCTTTTAATATTATTTAAGGAACTAGACTTTTCCAGAGATGTAAACTTTTGTGCATCACATTGATTGTAGTCTTTTGGGGTAGGGTAACTAGGATTAGAAGTCCTGATAAATCTCTTAGGGACAAAATATGAGATTCATTTTACCTCTGTCTTTTGGTTGCCGCTGGATATGACACTGCAAGATTGTAACAAAGTTTGACATATGTATTCGTTTGTTCCTCATTCCCATGCTATTCACATTCTTTTGATGCTTAATGACACTTATCTTTTGAGTCTTCCTTGATTACTTATTTTACTTTTAGAAATTGATTTGGGTTCTTCCATCCATAATATCCTTTTGTGTGACTGATAACTTGTTTCAAACTCATGGAAGGAGAAGAACCTTTATGAGCAATCTTTTTAACTTGCTGATTCATTTCTTCAGCATATTTTTTTTGATGTATATTTGTTATTTTGCAATTTTGACTCTTTACTTTAAGCCTTTTGGCTTTCATTTTGTAGCATGGGATTATTTTGAATGCCATACATCTATCAGTACCACTTCCTTTCCGTGGGTCTATCAGGGAAAGCTTCCTAGGACCGATATTAGTGTCAAGATGGAAGAAGCCCCAAGATAGTATTCTAGAACTCATGAGCCTTATTTATTTTACAGGGTCTAAACAAGACTTCAATGTGTTCTTGAAATAGCTTCCCTTTTTGCAGTCTATTAATTAAAGAATATTAACTTTGATCAAAGTTTTGCATAAATCTTCCCATGAGAATTCCCTGGATTTCAAAGCATTTCGCTATTTATTTAGATTCCTATGTCTCCAGGCGTAAAAACTTGAGCTAGTTTATTCTCAGTAGAATCAAGCAAAACAAAGTAAATCAGAAAAGAAAGAAAACTAAATGAAAAAAACAAGAACATAAAATAAAAATCTTATTTATGTACAAAAGGATACCTAAAAATAATTGGGTAAAATATGGTTTGACAACGAGGCCATTAACAGGAAGGTTCTCTTCCTTCCCTTGTAAATCTTGCAACTTATAAGTGGAGGGGCCAATATTCTCAACAATATGATAGGGGCCAACCCATATATGTTCAAATTTGGTATGTTTTCCCTTCTCATCATGCGGGTGATCCAATTTTAAAACCAAGTCTCCTGTCTCAAAGTTCCCCTTTCCAGATTTTCGCTTATCAAACCATCTTTTGACAACATCCTGATGTTGGTTATTTTTTTTTTTTTTTTCTGGATTCTTCAATTTTTAGCAGAGTATTAATACGGGCTTGCAATACTTCACTACCGAATCCCCGTGAGGCTTGAGCTCATTATGAGGACATAAGTAGAATGTTTGGGGTTAAAACAACTTCTTTCCCATAAACCAAAGTATAAGGAGACACTCCAAAGGAATTCTTTGGGGTGACCCTATCTTCCCATAGTGCATTGGGAAGTGTCGTGTGCTAATTTCTTTGATTCTTAATAACAATTTTCTTCAAAATTTTGATAAGATTTTTGTTTGTTGATTCTGCTAACCCATTTCCCCGAGGATAATAATTTTCCAAATAATTTAACTTTCTCCCCTTTTCACAAGAAAGTTCAATTATTTTAATGGATGAGAAATAAGATGCATTATAAAAAACAAGGGAATTTGGAACCCCAAACCTGGTCATAATGTTTTCTTGCACAAAATTGATGACCACGTCTTCGTTTACTTTACGTAGCGGAACCACTTCAATCCATGTTGTGAAATAATTTGTAGCTGCGAGGATATATGGATGATGTAAGGAAGAGTTTAGATTTATTTCCCCAATTATGTCTATATCCCACTGCTCGAATGGTTGAGATATAATAACGAGATGTAATAGCCCTGCTGCTTTTTCCAATTTGACTCCACTCCTTTGGCACACATTGCATTTTCTTGAATAAGCATGAGCATCTTTGAATAACATTGGCCAATAGTAGCCAACCATAAGAATCTTGAGTAGTAGTATCTCCAGATAAATTTCCTCCCGCAGGGCCATCATGTAATTCTTTAACTACTTTAGATGCATCTTCTCGCTCAAGACATCTCAGAAACACTCCCTCATAGTTTTTTCTGAAGAGAATTCCATTGATTATCTGGTAGGAGGATGACTTCAAATGAAGCGCCCTTCGCTTATTGGAATTCCAATGCTCTGGTAAATTTCCTTGCTAGAGGTAATGTACTAAATCCCTGTACTAAGATTCAGGAGTAGTGAATATGGGACATACATCAATAAAGTTTAACTCAACTTCATTTTCCGAACCACACTCTCTGTTAGCACAACTTTCCGCAATTAACTTGCATAATCCTTTCCCTTTAATAATAGTGTCTAGCTTGAATTCTAGATCATACTCTTGTAATGACGTCACCCAGTTTCCTCTTTGCTCACCAAATTCACCAGTTTCCTCATAAATGATATTGGGTATTCGTCTCCCAATTCTCCTTTCTATGTGAGTAGCGCTGTGAGTGTCTGAAGCAAAAGTATACAGAATACAATCCATTTCAAATTTAGGACTTCTTAGAGAAGGTGCATGAGATATCATTGTTTTGATGTCACTAAAAGCGACCTTCTCGACATTATTCCATTTGAATTGCACGCTTTGCTTCACCATTTGTTGCAAAGGTTTCACGATTTGCGCGAAATTTGGTACAAACCTTAGAACAAAATTTATTGTACCCATAAATGATTGCATAGATTTTTTATTATGGGGTAAGAGAATCTGTGATATTGCTTCAACTCTCTCTGGGTATTTGGATATTCCCTTCTTTGAAATGATATGAACCAACAATTTTCCTTCTAGAATCGTGAATATGCTTTTCTTTGGATTTAAGGATGTGTCATATTTTATACAATGATAAGAAAATTGTTTCAAATGAAAAACATGATCTTCTCTTTTCGTTGAGAAAAACCATCACATCATCTAAGTACACCACCACATAGTGGCCTATTAGTCCTCGAAATGCGATGTCCATTGCCATATGAAAGGTAGACCCAACATTTATAAGGCTGAATGTAATTCTCCTATACGCAAACGTTCCCCACTTCGTACAAAATGTATTTTTCAGTCTATCTTGTTTGACCACTAGCACTTTGTTATAACCCGAAAAAACATCTAGCAAGGAGAACAGTTCCGAACCTGAAACCATTTGAAGAATTTGTTCCATCTGTGGAATTGGATAGTTGTCTTTATCTGAAGCTCTGTTCAAATTTCGAAATTCAACACACAACCTTATTTCTCCTGAATTTTTTCTTACTGGAACCAAATTCGCCACCCATTCAGAATGTCGGACCCTAAAGATAATCTTTTCATCTAGTAATTTATTTACCTCATTTTGGATAAGAGGTTCTAATTTTGGATGCATTTTCTTGAGTTGTTGCTGGAATGGTTTTATGCCCGTTTTAATAGGAATAATGTGCCGAATGATGCGCATGTCATAAGTCTTTAAGTCTTCATATTTCTAGGAAAATATATCTTTATATTGCTGAAACAAATGAATAAACCGACTCCTTTCTCCAGGAGAGCAATACTTTCTGAGATTTACATATTTGGGCTCAGCTTTTGTCCCTAAATTTATCATCTCATATTGCATAGATGAACTGTTGGTTTTGACATTGGCTGGTTTTTTGAATTTGCTATTCATATCAAACATTTCTTCAAGTGTGCTTATTCCTTTGGGCATGAAATTTACTTTGGTTGATTCCCCATTTTGTAAAGCATATTGATGTTCTTCATCATCGATCACCGAATATTTGAAAGCTTCCTCATTAGTCAAGAAATCTATAATTTGTTCATCATCATAAAATACCCTCAAATTTGTAATATTATCTTCTACCGACGGCCTGAAAATGAGTTCAATAGAACACTTATGATTAGTAGGCACTAGTCTAGAAGCAGAAGTAGCTAAGAAATCAGCTGCATCATTTTGTAATCTAGGCCCATTGAGTTAATATTGAGGCATTAAAATGTGATATCAAATTCTAGCCTTTAGCTTGATATCCTTTTAGGTGTGGTGATAAACAATGTTTTGTGTCTTTGACTTGTCTAATTACTATCTCATAATCACCAAAAAGTTTTACATTTCTAACATTGTTGTAGAGGGAAGTTTCCTATGGCTAGGGTTTAAGAGGCCATCAATGTACTAGGGTTGAAAGAGAGATGCATACAGTTCTGCAAGCAAATATAAAAAAGTTGAGAGATTGGAATGGTTCATACATTGAAAAATGAAGGTTGATCACAAGCAGCTGTTCAATCTTCCTCTTGCTCCTCTTGCTCCTCTTGCTCCAAGAGACCTGCAAAATGAATTATACCTTCCTCAAACCAATATGACCACATATAAAACAAGGATAATCAAAGTAATATGAAATCCTAATCTGATTAATTTAAACATCCGATCATAAACATAGATTCAATCACACATTGAACAATGATTTGGGAAGAAGAAGGACATCACATCTTTATTAATCATGAAAAGAAGTACAAATATACCTTCTCTTCAAGTTGGGCACCTCACGAAACCTTGATCTAGTTATGTTGCTTCTCTTCTCCAAGGAACTTAGGCTCCAAGCTTTGCAACACAAGGAGATGATCACTAGGGAAAAGGTGGGGGGAATGAGAGTCCCAATTCCTCCAGCATAACAATGCAAAGATTCAAGTCTCCTCTCATGAACCTCCCTACCTCTATTTATACCTTTATGAAGAGATAGGTTTGAATACAAATTAGTTACAACCAAAGGAATTAGTTTCATAACCATCCAAACTACCCAAAATTCGAGAAATATTTATTTTTTGACATCTACAATAAAAATCCGCGGGATGCAGAGACAACAGTCACGTATATACGCGGGATACACGAGTTTCAATGTCAATAGTCATGTATGATTTACAGGTTGCAATGGAAATAGGCGCAAATTCTGGGAATACGCGGGTACCATGTAGGACAAGTTGCGTATACAAAGTGGAATACCCAGCTACCATGTATGACAAGTCATGTATAGGTCAAAGATGCTCATTTTTAGGGTACTTATAGGAATTTTCAGACTTTGGTGTCTTCTATAAAGTTTTAGCTGACTCAGATAAATTTCCAACGTTGTAGAGAAAAGATCAAACAGAGTTACAGAACTCTGGATATGGGTCCTCCAATATAGTTGTTTTTCAGTGACTTTCATGAAGTGTCGACATGCGACAAAATCATGGGAAAGTGGTCACAAGCAGAGATGTGTCATTTTGGGCTATAACAGATTCCACCTAATGTATGAGGTTAGAGGGGAATACAATATCCAAATACATTATAAAGGAAACAATTGAGTATGGAGAGAGCAGAGAATCCTAGATCGAAAGGCTCAAACAGAGGTACCTAAAAGAGAGATAAATGTTAGGAAAAACTGATCTCTGGGTCATACAAGTCCATATAAAAATCATCACCATAAAGATACATATGTATCCAACATATGTATAACTGATGAAATTATCATGGCCACTCAATATGAAAAAAGGCACCATATAAAATCTAAAGGAGTTATGGCCACAGATTAACAAGGTGGATCCATGCTCAACAATCGATCATAGCCACAAAAATACAAGGTGGATCTATGTCTCGGCAAAATTTCATATGAAGTGTGACACGGTCTTGTGCAACTTGGGAAATAGAAAAAAATAATGATGCTACTGTCGGCCCAATGTATTCAATCCAAACCAGCCAAAAGGTACGAATCCTAACCATGTGAATAAAGGAATTGAAGTCAAACATGGAGGAAACAGTTTGATTATCGGTGAGTAATGAAAACCATTAGCAAACGTGAGGGAAACCAACATTAATGAAAATGGCCCCCAAGGTGCCTAGTACATTCTAACAAGTGTGAATACAAGGACTTGAAGTCGAACAATTGAAGAATATATTGAGTAGGACACAATAAGGTATTCCCACTACCCAATAGCGGGGGAAATTTCCACTGATGACTACAATCCCCAAGGTACTGTCATAAACTCTAAATCTCATTCCCAGAGCAAGATGCGTTGCAGCCGATAGGAAGAGATTGCTGGAAGGAAGGCACTAAGGAATCCTCCATCATCCAACATGAGGTAAGTCAAAGATTAATTGGATCTAGAATTAGTACTAAATTTCACGACAAAAACCATCGAAGACATGATGTAATGAACTAATACCATGGAATGGCCGACAAAAAAGGTCAAGGAAACTACAGAATGGATAAAAAAGGTTTAATCCTTGAACAATGAGCATGACACAAAAGTGACTTAGGAAGCCTTTGATACGAAAGACCAACAACACAAATTTGCAATGTTGGAGGATTTGAAAAATTCCCCATATAATTGGAAAAAAGACCAACTGGAGGAGTAAGAAACTCTGAATTGGGATAAGGTCAAAATATGAGACCCAACTATTAATAGACTCAAAACTGGAGCTTTGTTCATGGAAACAAGACTTGCTGCCATGATGTAAAAGACATGTGAATGAACTTCCCTCCCCTCTTTCTTGTAAATATTTAATGAGTCCAAGAAAGCAAACTCGGTACCTTCTTCATTTTTGGAAAGCTCGAAGAAGATACAAAAGAATGCTTGATAAAGTACTGATTCGTGGATTTTACGAGCCCGAATTAGTGAATGCTCGATGATGTTTTCATAGTCTGAGAGTCTAAAAACTCCAAAGAAGACTCTAGGGGGGTTCTTTTTTGTAAAGTTAGTCTCTTAAGTCCGAAAAAGTATAATACAATCCAAAGGAGAACTCTCTTAGCCCAGGTGAACTAAGGTATGCATTTTTCGTAGTTAATCGGCAAGGTCAGAAAAAAGGGGTAAACTATCACCAGACTGACACACCTTCAGAAGCGGCATGTAGCCTAAGTTTAACAAGTGTGAAGGAAGGGAAGATCACTTGGAAAGATCCATTTGATTACGAGAAATGAGGCTTACAACAATAAACTCAATGCTTTGTTCTTTAGGTTTTAGCGATCATGACAAAGACATAAAGTATGCTCAGAATAATTTTCATGTTTTAGGTCTAGAGCACGAAAAAGAGAAAACTAAGCTTGAAAAGGTTCCTTTTTCTGTAAGTTTAGTCCTTCAGGTCTGGAAAAGAGATAAACCTATGCATGAAGATACTCTTCTAGATTCCAAATAAAATAGAGTATTCATTTTTCCTAAGTAATCCACAAGGCCAGAAAAAGGGGTAAAATTATACCTATACGGATGATTGCTCAATTTACCTTAACGAGTATGAACAAACAAGTTAACTTGGCAATATAGTCAATTTTAAGGAGTCAGACTAGGGCTTAAAGATAACTCCATATCTTTCCCGTGAAGTTTTAATGAGTCCATAAAAGTCAACTCGTGGCCTCCTTACTTTTTTTAATGAGCTCGAAGGAGAGCAGAAAGAATGCTCTAAATGCGAGGAGACGAGTGTCATAGGCAGGTGAAACTAGTTCCAAGCGCAAGGAACAAACCTATGCATAATGCAAGGAAATTAAGCAAGATAAGGACACTTGGGGAACTCCTCCTCAAGGAAAAAGGTGTCAATTTGCAAAGTAAAAATTGTACAAGGCTAAGCGATGATGAGAGCAGAGATGAGGAATTATACAACGAGCTGAAAGTGTGGAAGCTGACATCAGGCTCATAAGTGCGACTAGGGTACATGAAAATGCAGTTACAACTTTCCACAACAAGGCACTACAGAATTTGAACCCGAAATCCGACGACAGAATCCGATGTCATCCGACATTTCGCACGGATGTGTCATACATCAATCAATCTACAGAATGTCGACAACAAAATATTTCTAGAGACGTCGATTATTCGACACATTGGAGTTAGAATTCCGTCGCTTGTAGTGGCGGTTACCCGACACATCCGTGCCAGATAGGCGTCATATGTCCGACTCCTGTAGTGGCGGTTATTCGACACCTAAATGTTGGATCTTTGAAGTCCGTGAACCCAAAAAATTTAAGGTTTACATGATTTTAAATTTTATGGTCCCGTAATTTTATGGTCTCATGTGTGAAATGCAGAAGCATCTACCATCGACATTTTTCAATGCACAGGAACACTGCCTCATACACCAAGTTGAGGAGATTGAGTTGTGTGGACCTGTGCACTCAAGGTCCATGTGGATGGTTGAGAGGCACTTGAAATTTATGAAGGGTTTGGTGAGAAAACTAGCACATCCAGAGGGTTCTATGATGGAAGGATATATGGTATACCAAAACATGTTGTGCGTTAGTGAATATCTTCCTATTTTAGTGTCAAAGCTCAATTTACATCGCATTTGTGATCCAGACTCCAATAACAAATTTGAAGGGGAGCAACTAAAGGGGAAACGTATATTGAGGAGGCTGAAAGGTAATTATTATCTACTGGATTTTTATTATATCCTTCATATTCTAATTGTATTTTCTAGTCATAATTGCTTCAATTAAGAGCATATACGTCTTTATTCAGGATATTTACACCTTTCTTTGATTTTAATGGTTATTATCATTAAACAGTTGGTCAAGAATGGGATCTAATTCATTTATACATCGCAAACAATCTTGACTAGATGAAGGTATGGATTGAACGATGCGCACAATCAGGTCATGAGAATATCATGGGAAGGTGTGGCTTCATTGGTAAAAGAAGCACAACTCAATGGATATAACAATCTAACAGAAAGGGAAATTGATTTGGCATATGGTGTAAAAGATAAAATGGCAAGTATACAATTAATCAAATATCCCTCTAAATCTTTTATTTTGTTTGATACTTATTGACGTACATGTTATTTTTTTCCATGTATTGTTGCATAAGGAATGATTGGTTGTGTAATTTTTTCACATATTGCTTATTGCAGGTAAAACACCATAAGGCTATGGTCAGCAATGGAGGTAGATATCGGATCAAAAAACTGGATGAAACAAAGAAAACATCAGATTCTGGGGTTTCGGATGTCTTTGAGGTTACCAATGTTTCATCTAGAACTGACAGACATCTAGAAGTCTCAGAAAATCAATACTATGGGTATTTGGAAGATATTATACAGTGTGACTTTAAATCCTTTAAGGTAGTTCTATTCATTGTCAAATGGTACAGGTTACGATTGAATCAATGTGATCCTGATAGAACTATTATTGAACATGACAATGGATTTACCATGGTAAACACAAGGTTGTTTGAGCCAGGAACAGAGCCCTATGTTCTTCCAAGCCAATGTGAACAAGTATTTTACTAAGAGGTTCCAGGTAAAGCAGGATGGTCATTTGTTGTGAGACACGATCCAAGGGGAAGACCGGTAAAGTATAACCTAGATGATGGTAATGAAGAGGGTTCTTTGGAAGAAGAACATGATGAAGAAGAGCATGATCAACTTGAGTTAGCTGGCGATGATGATCCAATAGAAGATGTCCAAGGAATAGTTGAATCAGATGATGTAGCAGACAATGCCATTGAAGATTATTCTGACGATGACACGATGAGTGTAACTGATGATGATGACGATGATGATATGGCTAATCCTTACAATGTTGACACAGATGATGATACAAATGGCGCATCATCTTCATCATCATTATCATCATCATCATCGTCTTCCTCATGATGATGATACTCATCATCAACATCATCATCATCATCATCCTCATGATGATGATAATCATCATCATCATCATCGAGATCATCATCATCATCATAATCATGATCATGATCATAATCATATTCATCATCTTCATCAGCATCATAATCATCGTCATCATCATCATCATCATCATTGTCATCGTCAACATCATTATTGTCATCATCATCATCATTGTCATCGTCTTCATCATCATCATAATCATTGTCATCATCTTCATCATCATCATTATCATCGTCGACATCATCATTGTCATCATCATCATCATTGTCATCGTCTTCATCATCACCACCATCATCATCTTCATCATCATCATCATCATCATCATCATCGTTGTCACGATCAACATTCATCATCATCATTGTCATTGTCAACATCAACATCATAATCATCATCATCATCGTCATCATCATCATTATCATCATCGTCATCATCATCATCATCATCGTTGTCGTCGTCATCATCATCATCATCATCATCGTCATCATTTTCATCGTCATCCTCATGATGATGATAATCATCATCATCATCATCAAGATCATCATCATCATCGTCATCACAATCATTATCATCATCATCAAGATCATCATCATCATCATATTCATCATCGTCATCAACATCATCATCATCATCAACAACATCGTCATCATCGACATGAACATCATAATCATAATCATCATCATCAACATCATCATCATCATCATCACCACCATGCTCACAAGATGGTTCTTCCCTCATTAATGTGAAGGTTCTTTATTCAAGTTAGGATATAATAAAAATATCCTAATACTATTATGGCAATTTATATAATATAAAATAACATATAATAAAAATAAAATAGATATAATATAAAATAATATATAATAAAAATAAAAAACATATAATATATAATGTTTTTTGTGACAAGGGTTTTTGGGGGACAAGGGTTTTTTGTGCGCGCTGTGATGTTTGCTCCTTTGTGGGACAAGCTTGAATGCAGACAGACCCTTCCTCATTTAGTGGGTTATTTAGGGATTCAATTTACAAACCTTCTTACCTTACAAATGAGAAACTTGATGTTCGGGTCATGAACTTAAAATAGGGCTTTTGCGCCTCACCCCCTCTCATATATGTGAGTCGCTATTATAGTGATCATTCATTTTGTAGCACATCTATAGATGTAATTACACAATTTCTCTAGTTTTGCATAGGCTTGATAAACATGGTAAATACTATATAACAGTGTTAAGGACTGCTCATACCATAAGGTTGGGAGACTATGGTATAAATACCATGTCCTAAGTACTAAGTCTGCATTGATATTTAAAGGGTGGCAAAACCATATGATAGAGGGTTTAACATATGACTTGGTTGGTATATGGTATAATGTTGATTCCATAAACTATGGTGAGGGTTTGTGCATGTGTTAATGGTCACCAGCTGAAGGTTTATGCATGCGTTAATGGTGACCAGCTGCTTGTGCAATATGGTTTTTGGCATTTTGGTTTAGTGTGGCCTCTGCGCATTTGGAGAAGGGAGACGACCCCATCGATTCGCAGGTAAGCTAGACCGACTCTGTGTAAAAATGCATTGCTTCATTGTATTCTCCATGGCATGGTCATGCTTTTCATGCCATCGTTGGTTTTTCTGCAGGTGAACGTGAAGGAGCTCCGGGGTTTGCACAGGCTACACTATTGATTTGGGATTTCTTCTTCATGACCATGGTAAGCATGCTAGCAAGATTTACTTGCCTCCTCTCATTCTGGGCATTTCTGAGTTGGAAAACTTTACTGGGTTGGGGTTTTGTGTGGCACTTGTTGACTCTGCCTTCGGGGTTTATAATGTAGCTTGCTCTGGTTTTTAATGGAATCTTGTTGGGAGGTTTGGCATCTTTGGGCCGTGGCTGCACCATTACTTGTAATGGTGCCATAGCTCACAACTTCGCCATTTAACATTTTTAATAGTTTGACTATTGTAAAAGAGGCTTCGTGCCTCACTGTGTAAATACATTGCACGTTGGCTTTTATGTAAGGACTGTAATGTGATTTGGTATATACAATTTCATTTGACGTTTATAAAATATTATACTGGGTAAATATTTGGGACTGTGTAGTAGATTTAATGTTGTGTTTTGAATTGCTGACTTACTGGGTTCGATTCGTGGATTTCATCCTGTGGGATTTACTCTGTGCATTAATAATGGTTTGGGTTTGGGAGTATGCATGACACTTTGATTTTATTGTTTGTAAATTAACTTGGGAAAGCTTCTAGATCTTGGGGCGTTATGCCATGGGCTACGCCATTGTAGAAATGGTGTTGCAGCCCATTGGCTTGCCATCGTATGCTCTGTGTTTGCGTTAAAATGGAGACTGTGCTTTTAGCCAAAGTATAGAACTTTTGGATTTGCATTAGCTCAACATGGGTGCACAAAGGTTAAAACATCCACTCTACAGGACGTTACTCATTGAGGCATAATTTGAAGCATGCTTACACTATTTTATACACCATTTCATGAGAGATATTACATGCTTGAAGGTTACTCATTGAGCTGGTCCATTTCATGAGAGATATTACATACTTGGCAGGTCATGCAGGAACCAACTGCCATAACTCTATGCAGACCTTAGTTTTACAAAAACCCTATTTAGAAAGTGAATTTCAGGCAAACCCTTAGTTTCTCTCTTCCCTCTCTGTCCTTCTCGAGCTACCCAAGCTTCTGCGAGCTGCCTCACCTCAAAATGAGCTAACAAAAAGATCCTCGAGCTAACCTAAGCTACCTAACTAAATGATTTGAATCTGCATTAAATAAACCTCTAGTTCTATTCTAATTATGTTTACAGATCCTATAATTAAGGAACAGAGTCCTTAATAAACTCAACTGACCCCTATGAGTCATCAGTGACTCACTAACAAACTAACAACTCTTATCCAAACATTTACAAGTGGAAAGGACAAGTGTCCTCTTCGAGATTATTCAATTTTTAATCAAGATAAAATAATTTACAAGTGTTGAGACCCTAGTTCTCTCAATTCATATGACTTTGATCAAGCCATGGATGAATTCGTTTCCATGAGCCTATGCTCCTGCATCACAAAGCAAGTTGTGTTTTACTCCAAATAGTGTTATGATGTATGGTTTTGGTGTTTCATTTGGAGATTAAAATACTATAACAATAGTTGTTATTATGAATCTTAAAGGGTCCTAGATGAGATCTGTGCACTTTTAGGCAGTTCAACTTTCAATCAAAAGAAGCCAATAAAAATATCCTAATACTATTATGGCAATTTATATAATATAAAATAACATATAATAAAAATAAAATACATATAATATGAAATAATAATAAAATACATATAATATATAATAATATATAATAAAAAATGCCAAGTGTATTTTGACATTGTCGCGACTCGTTTCGTTTTGGACAGTTCAGTTCAATTTGGAGGTTTTTGTGAATTTGGGAGTAGGTCCGGTAGACATGGTTGACAACTTTGTTGACCCGTGGCAGCAAGAGCTCAACATCTTCTCCTCACCGGAAATTACCGGTATACCGTCCCCGGACACAGTGTAGAACACGGTGGAAAATTAGACAGCTGGAACCGAGAATAGGGTTCCAGTTTCTCCGCTAGATGAAGAGCTGCTAGGTGTGTTCGCAGCACGAACATTAAACCTGGCCTTAGGAGGAGGCCCGTACTCATTATTCCAGTCCAACCAACCTCCGAGTTTGACTAAATAAACTATTTCGATTATTGTACCTACATCTTCTTTGATGGGGCTTCATCCAATCAAATTGGAGGTATAGGTGTTCATCTTTTGATCACCCAGGACCACTATTTTTGCTTCAAATTGGGTGTTGGTCTGAGTACAAACACCATATTTGAACTACTTGCTTTATGGACTCTCCTTTATTGTGCTAAATCCATGGTCCTTCCCACTCTGCACATTCATGGTGACTCCACAACCATCATTAATTGGTTCAATAGAAGATCATAACTAACTTTACTTGCACTTGATGGTTAGTGTCAACGTATCCGTGATATGGAACCTTACTTCATCCAGCTAAAAGCAGTTCACATATTCAGAGAACACAATACTAAGGCTGATAGCTTATCCAAAGAAGCATTAACCTTGACCTCGGGCCATTTTCAGTTTACTGAATTCATTGATGGTGAATGTACTGGTCAGGGCACTTTCCAGCTTTTCTAGCCCTTAGCACTTGAGTCTTTTATGTGTTGTTTCTATTGACATCCTTTGGATGATTGAGGTGGATGATCCCCTCATATTACTGATCTCTCTTATTTATTGCTTCTTTGGATTAGCTACTTAAGTATTAGACTTGAATTCTCAGTCTGTTGAAGGTTAGTGATGTGGATGTAGTCAAGATTCCTAGATTAGGGGTGTTACCTTTGAATGTTTGTCTAGTATTCTTGTGAAGCTGATCAATTGTATTCCTTAGGGTTGAAAATTAGTATGGGAAAACAAGTTAGCTTTGCCTTAGGGTTGAAAATTAATATGGGAAAACAAGCATCATCAAGACAAGCTAAAAGGAATAAATCAACAAAAATTACGGACTGATATAAATGTATTTAACGTGCCAACTAGCAAGATCTGGAAATGTCCGCTCTTCACCACGACTGGGAAATATTCCTCTGAAGTGCTGGCTTATGCACTTCGGAGTAGCACAGAGGTTAAAACATCCACTCTAAAACTAAAATCATCTACAACATCACAAAATCATTCATGGGAAAACTAAAAACCACTTAAAGGAGATATGTTCTTTGAAGGAGATAGTCCATTAAAGGAGAAACTCCAAGTTTTGTATAGACATATATTGGCATAAATTGCAGTGTTATATGTGATGGATATGCATAAAATATCGTCTCAAGCTTGACAATGTTGAAAGGATAAAGTACAATGGCCATAAATAGAAAGGAGTGTGCTTCTCTTTTTCAGAAGAAAAAATACCAGACCTTGTTATTCATATTTGAATCAAAGGACATCATATACATATAGCCAATAGAGGGCTTTCAGGATTTAACATGAGCAAACTGATATGTGGATCCCACTAAAAAATAAAAGATCAGAGACACCTCCAAACAGTCAAAATCAAGGAGACAGAGAAGCATGAAGTCTGTCTTGGACAGACTTTCTCATCATTCCTGATAAACAGGTTAGAAAATACTGAGAAAAGATCGAGGCAGACCACCAAACAAACTAGTCCTTAGAAAAACAAGAAGGCTGAGAGTCTCTTCAATGTTAGCTAAGAACTAATTCAAATCAAAATGAAAATAAGTGCCAAAATAAACATGAGAAAATTTCTCGGCACAAACTAGAAAAGTTTATAATTCCCATGATCAATGATCACACCATCCAGAGTTTCAGTAAAGTTCCCAAGACTCGGGTCCAACAACAAATCCTTCTTGGAGAGACGATCAACCTACTGGTTATGCTCATGATAAATGTGTTTAATTGTCACCGGACGGACATATTGAAGCAAAGAAAGAATCTCATCACACCAATGACTCAGAGATGGTACATTTAATGTTGCTAATCTATTGACCCAGGAAAGAATGACAAGAGAGTCACCAAAAATAGTAATTAATGGGATCCCTATATATTTTCTCACCATAAGGATGGCCCACAGAGACAGAAGCTCAGCTCTAGTGTTTTTACTTCTGCCACAACCCAAAGAAAAATTGATGGAATAAGAAGCATCCATAAGTATCACAAATCTAGCACCTCCAATATTCTCTGCAGTTGCCCCATCAAAAAATCCACATGGGTAACTGATCAATGGACCTGGACCAACAAGCCTCATACTTCTCTTTTTTTGTGGGACCAGATACAAACTAATGAGATCCTCAATTTGTTTTGGAAGAGCACGAGCAGAGGGCTGTTTATTGTAAAACATGCATCTATTTCTTTGTTTCCAGATAAACCAGAAAAAGAAAAGAGAAAAATATCTGAAGTATGAGCAAACAAAGATACCTCTAAACCAAAAATCCAAAAAAGAAATGACAGTACAGTGCTGAACAAGGGGAAGCTTATAGTGGTAAGCAAAAATGGAATAAATGCTTCTAGAGAAGGAACAGTCCATGAAGAGATGCTGAGTTGTATCTTCACCCTTACAGCATAGTACACATAGACTCGGGCCCTGTCTACCACGATGTTGAAGTTGATCCTAGGTCAAAATATGATTCCTTAACATCAACCAAATAAAGCAGCAAAATTTTTTTGGGATTTTTAGATTCCAAAGTAAATCTAGGACCTGGGACTGTCCCACCGAGCAAAAAGAGGAGACAATACATTCATATCCTTATGCAGCAGTAAGAACACCCACATATTGATAATGAGACCATAATAAAGAATCAAAATTTTTAGAAAGACGAATCCTTCCATACTCCAGCCCAACTATATAATTCTCCCAAAGGGTCTTCCAATCACCATCCAAATCTAAGTCTACTGCCGAGAACCAATAATTTTGAGCAAATGTGGTAAGGTTTATGGCTTGATCCAGAGTACTAATACCATAATCCTCCAGGTATTCACGTAGGTCAAGTGGAAGCAAGAATTATGAACCCTAACCCATGATCGGATCCAGTCCCAGTCGTATGGCCCTCCCATTTCTAACCTTCCAGATGAGTCCACCTCCCAGCCACGGAAGAGTATGGAGAAATCCCTTCCAAATCACAGAAGCACCTCTAGAGATGAAGGATTTCCTACGAAGACAAGATACCAATGGAAGTATTTTCATATACTTTACTGTCAATAAATTAAACCAAATACCATTACCATTTATTGCCTGCCAGAAACTTTTAAGACGCAGAGAGTGGCTGAACCAACACAGCTGCTTTATACCCTATCCTCCTAGAGACGTCGGAAGCACCATAGAATGCCAATATGCAAGGTGTTATTTTTTATTTTTCACAGAAGAACCCCACAAGAAATTGAATATCATACTTCTAAGCTTATCAAGAATGGACCGAGGAACCGGTACCAGGGCCATCCAATAAACCGCCAGGCTGGTAAGCACTGCATTGATCAAAACAAGTCTACCTCCAATGGATAAAAGGCGACAGGTCTAGTGATGTATTATGTTCTCAAATTTTTTAAGGATCCAGTTCCAGTCCTTAACAAAGTACCCAAGGGGCTTTAAAAAATATCCAAGACAGTTAAAACCCCTATTAATGTGCTCAAATTTATAAGGGAAGAACCCAGAGATCCTGTTCAAGGTATCAGCATCCAAATCATTGTGGAGCAAGCATGATTTGTCCATATTAATAAGCATACTAGAGGCATCATAGAAAGTGTCCAAGATAACTTTAAAAGAAACCCATTCCTCAATAGATCCAAAACCAAACATGATCACATCATCCACAAAAAGTAGATGTGTAAGAGAGAGCTGAGGGGAAATTTTGATGCTTCTAATCTGGCCATTATATTGTGCATCCTTTATAAGAATATTAATCCCTTCGATGACCAGGATAAAAAGTAACAGGCATAAAGGGCATCCCTGCATGATGCCATGGGTTGCAGTAAAAAGAATGGTAGGAGAACCGTTAACAAGTAGATCAAAATTTGTCGATGACATACAACCTAGGATCCAGTTCACACCTACCAAAGGGACTCCAATTTGTAGAAGAAGGAGTCTGAGGTAAGTCCAATTCACACGATCAAAAGCTTTTGTAAGATCTAGTTTTAAAATGAAAGCAGGGCCTATTTTTTGTTTTGACAGTGTGAAGTACTTCTTGCGTAATAGCAAGGGGTTCAGTAATTTGACAATTCTTTAAAAAACCAAATTGCTGAGGAGAAATGCACTTGTCCAAAAAGGGATTAAGTCTCAAAGAAACAACCTTAGAAATCAGTTTGTAGACCAAATTACAAAGGGTGCTTCTCTTGAGGATATTGGGTTTTCTATTTTGCGAAAAGTAAAGTTAAGAGTAAAGTAGTTGAGATAACTATATGTGCAAGGATGAAATATATACTTGACCTAGAATCCTCTATTTTGCTACCATCCTTCCTTCAGTAGTCAAATTCTAGGCTGAAACCATGTGGCCGTAAGTGAAATATTTGGATTTTTTTTTTAAATCCATCAATAGGCGTTGCTTTTTCGACGTTCTTTTGACACTCTGGTCAACCCATCCGACGGTCGTGCCATGACTCCGATGCTTCCTCCCGTCAGACGACCGATGGCTCATGTGTCAGACTATGTCAAAAGGATGACTCTTCTAGTGTCGGATTGCATCAGAGTACCGACACAGTCGGAATTAAAAATTGATGGAACTGCCATTTCTTAGACACTTTTATCTGTCGAACGGTTGACACTTCAAGGGTCGGAGGACGTCGGATTTCTGACGGTTTATGCAATTTTGGTTGGCACTTCAGAAGGAATAATGGATGAATATGCAACACAATGGTCTGTCAGAGCTTCGACCCTTATTCGTCGTCGGTCGAAGATCCGACGTTACCCCACCGACGGCAAAAAAAAAGTGTATGTGTCAAATACCCGATAGGTTAGTGTCAAATTTCAGACATGGTAGCCATGGGATTTTGGCCTCAAATTCTGTAGTGAGGTGAGGCTAATAAAAAATTGTGAATCCAACTACAAATCTTGTCTCCAACAAACAAAGACATCAGAATCATATTCAGAAGAAAAGATCTAATGCAAGTCACTTCGGTAGAAACACATGCGACTTTGCTATATTCTACAAAAGGTGTAGTCAATGAAGAATCAACCAAAAAGGATTCTATAGTGCCAAGGCTCTAGTATTTATGATCAATAAGATCAACCTCAGAAGAAGAGAAAAAATCAACAAGGGAGATAGAGTCTGTAGGAACAAACTCAGTATCACAGGAGTTGAAAAATTCATAAGAAAAATCAAACTCATCAGGATCACCGACTTGCTATTTGATGGGAGAGTCAAAAGACTCAACAACACCAACATAAAAATACTGATCCATGGAAACATCAGGTTGATGAAGAAAATCAGGGTTAGACTTAGTCACAACTGAACCGACATCCTTAAGAAGGTTAGACTGTATCAAAGACTCTATGAAGACTTCATCTGAAGGAAGGAGATCATCCAAGATAGGACACATGTCTAAAATTTCAAACGGATTGACAGGTGGAGAGAAGGCCCCACAATTTGTATAGGATGACTGACATGGTCAACTACTGGGACCAAGCCCCTAGAAGGTAAGCATGAAAACATAGGATGCTTCTTAGTAGAACTTGAATGAAAAAGACATGAGGCCACATAGCTCACTCATGGCGGGGTAGTGTCTATAGAAACACTGGGAATCAATAAAGGAAAGACCTGGTCTCTAGTTGGGTCAGGAGAGGGATCGAGAAAATCCAATTGATCAATAGTGAAAATTTATTCGCCATGATTAAAGTACACCACACAAAAAAATGTTGAAACCACATCCTACATGGCATAAACATAATCACACCCAAGGATCATATTGAAGTCCAAGGGGTATTCTATCACCATGAAATCAACTAAGACAGTCTTCCCACCCAAATTAACAGGTATTTGAGCAATAATTCCCAAAGCAGTAGTAGTCCTTCTATCAAAAGCCATTAACTAACTAGCAGTCGACACAAGGCTGGGAGATCCCATGCCTCTCCAAGCACAAGTAGACAAGATACTAATTGAGGATCCTTCATCAATAATACAATGAGAAATCATGTACTATCCAAATTTGACCTTTATCTAGAAAGTTGCATCAGAATTAAGGTGCGAATCAACTAGGATATCCCAATCAAAGAAAGCAATCCAAGAGCTTGGTGGGGGTTCATCCGAAGCGAGTTCAATGACCCCTTGTTTAGTAAGTTCTAAATTGGTAGTGAAGAAAATGTGACTAGTAGACACTTCACTCTCCAAAGGAAGAGTGGGATTGATAAAAAAATGGAATCGATTCAACCGGTTCATGAAAGTCACTCTCCGAAGGGAGAGTGGGATTGACCAAAGATGACATTGGTTCAATCACATAAGGATCACTCTCTGAAAGAAGAGTGGGGTGAACCAAATACTGGGAAAGTTTGACCACTAGATCAACCAAAGGTTGAGTAGGATGTTGAGAAACTATAGGTTGTTTTGGAGCAGGATATTCTTGAGTCTTGGACCACCAAACTCTTCGCACCTCTACGATAGCAGGGAACTGGTGAATAAGATGATCTCCCTCACATATATTACAAGGTAACTTAATTTTTCACTTCGAACGACCAGTTTTCTCAACGATGTCAACATGACTAGAAGTGGCTGACTGTTTTCTCTCAGCATGATCTACAAAGGTTGAGAGTTTCCCCCTAGCATGACCACCAGAGGCTGGGTGACTGGGTCCAGCCTGACTAGGAGAGGATGGTTGTTGAAAAACTTCAAGATGTTCAAAAATAGGGTGACCATGAAACCAAACTCTTCTTACCTCCGCGATGGCATGGCATAGGTAAGTAAGGTGGTATCCCTCACAAAGCTTACAAGGAAACTTGAGCTTGTGTTTTGAACGATTAGTATTTTCAATAGTGTCAACATGACTCACAGTGGATGACTGTTTGTCCTCAACATGAACCACAGAGGCTGAGAGAATTCACCTAGCATGATTTGCAGAGTCTGAGAGGCTGGGTCCAACATGACTTGTAGAGGTTGGACGGGCAGGATCAACATGCTTTGCAACAGTTGAGTGTGTGCCCCTAGCATGAACTGCAGAGGTTGGGTGGTTGGGTCCAACATGGCCTGCAGAGGTTGAATGGGGAGGTTCAAATTGACCATTAGAGATTAAACGGGTGCCCTCAACATGAAATGTAGAGGCTGAGTGACTAGATTCAGCATGACCTAGAAAGGCTGGAAGGATCCCACCAGCATGATCAATAGAGGCTGGATGGTGAAGATCAACTTGACTTGTAGAGGTTGAGTGCTTACATCCAACATGACCTGTAGAGGTTGGATGGGTGCCCCCAACATGAACTGCATAGGCTGGGTGGTGAGGTTCAACTTGACCTTTAGAGGTTGAACAGGTGCCTCCTTGCTTATGTGTCTTCTTCCTATTCTTCCTTCTTTTACTCCTTTTAGACTGTCAGTTACTAGTATCCGTACTTTCACCGCATGAGGTAGAAGGAGGAGGAGAAGAAGCTACATGTGAATGGGAAAAGACGTTTTGATTCCCTTGATATAAGGAGCTTACTTGAGAATCATCATGAGCATTCAAGACAATTGGAGTGGAAAACAACCACATTGATATCTCTAGGGTGAATCCAGGCAGATTCAAGGTGGCCATCAAAGGAACACCAACATTCCCTGTGAGAGGAATAGTACAAGGAGTTCCCGGCATGGGGATCTCTTGGTTGGTGTTCAAAGGGGTGTTAGCCATAGTTTCAAACAAGGAGACAAAGTCTGAGGTCAACAGGAAACCAATAGTATAAATAACACACCACTAAAAAAATACCTAATTATCAAACCAGGAAAACAAAGATGCCTTCCAAAGGAAATTTTGGGATGACGAGGGCCCAAAAATAACCAGTGAAGGAAGAAGAGTAGTTACTTGGTGTATCGTGAAGAGCCCTCTAGGTGAAAGAGCTGGAATCACCCAACCACCCTCCCATATTTTCTACTGAGGTTACCTTCCAAGTATACCCTAGGTGTACTAGAAATAGCCTTACAATGCCGCCCATGTAAGATCCTAGTAGACAAGATACTAAGGCTACCAAAATCGTGGAGAAAGTCCACGGAACATTCGTCAATATAGCCTATGCACATGGGAAGGGTAGCTAAGCCTGAAACCCAAATAGTACCAGACACCACACGAGGCCGGGAGGAGGTATTGGATGAGTCCCCAAATGTGCAACAGCTCTAGTGTATGATTTACTAAGAAGTGGAGGGGTGTCTCCAATAGCTAAGTATTGCATGACCTTGTGCTTGACTCGTGTGTGAGAGAAGCTTTCCGGTGTCTTTCCCAACGAAGTTATATTTCCTAATATATAGGCCACTATGTTTGAGTTTAAATTTTTGGGCAGTTAAAATATCCCTAACCCAAAACACTAGCCTAGACTAGTGTGTGTTGTCCCAATAAACAAACAATTACTAATAAATTTAAATATTAAGCGTTTATTTTAAAGGGCTGTTGATTACTCAAAGGGGGGGAGAAGGTGAAACCAATGGTGTTTTGACTCAAATTTGAAACAAGATAACTAAGCAAAGAGAAATGAAATGCAAAAATAAAAAAAACTATTCTCTTTCTTTTTCAAATAGAAATTTGAAAGCCACAAAAGAACAATTTCTTTTAATTTTTTCAAAAACAATGATATGCCTTGCAATTTAGACTAAAACCCTAATGCATAGAAAACAAACATGTGTTTTTTTCGTTTTCGTTTATAATTCAAAAAGAAAATATATCCTATCAACTAGCGCAAGCAAGTAATGTAAGCAAATCAAATAGACAACCACTCTACACCCCACAAACAAACCCTAGGTTTTCCTAAAGTTGGATATAGCCTCTCTTGAAAGGAAGGATCACAAAGGTAAACAAGCCAACAACTTTCGAATGAAGAGACCAAGCAATAATACTGACATAAACAAAGGTCAAGAAGTCCCAAGAATCAATCTAAACCTGCAAATAGAGGCTTCTTAGTACCTTGTCCAACAAGGTCAAGCCAAAGAGGGAGGTGGGGGGGAAGGCAAAAAAACAAGTTCAGATACTTGAAAGAGACTTAAAATATAGACAAAGAGCACCTATCAAAGATGAAACAACCTCTCAGGATTCATGCACATGTAGAGGACCCTTGAAGACCCTATAGATATCCCTCAAATCACCAAAAAAAACCCTAAAAATGATGAAAAAACACACTTTTAGGTGCATCTGCGGGCTTCCTTAAGGAAGGTCAAAAATGACACACAGTTTGGAGGTAGTGCAAGCTGTGTATACAACACAGACACGTGACTGTTTATTCCATAGCTCGTGTATGGGTGACAAAAATCACAAAGGGTAAGAAACTGACCTAGGAAGGCAGGAAAGATGTTCTAACAGACTCAAAAGGTGTTCCTAACTTGTAAAAAGGACCTAAAACCTTACAAAAGGCTGGAAGAAATACGCAGAAACCCCAAATAGACAAGGCTCTCCCTAGTATCGTTTCCATTTCTGTTGTAGAGGAAAGTTTCCTATGACTAGGGTTCAAGAGGCCATCAATGTACTGGGGTTGAAAGAGAGATGCATATAGTTCTGCAACCAAATATAAACAAATTGAGAGATTGGAATGGTTCATACCTTGACAAATGAAGGTTGATCCAAGCATCCCTTCAATATTCCTCTTGCTCCTCTTTCTCCAAGAGACCTGCAAAACGAATTATACCTTCCTCAAACCAATATGACTACATGTAAAACAATGATAATCAAAGTAATATTAAATCCTAATCCGATTAACATAAAAATATGTTCATAAACAGAGGTTCAATCACACATTGAACAATGATTTGGGAAGAAGAAGGAAAACACATCTTCATTAATCATGAAAAGAAGTACAAATATACCTTCTCTTCAAGTTGGGCACCTCACGAAACCTCAATCTGGTTCTGTTTCTTCTCTTCTCCAAGGAACTCAACCTCCAAGATCTTCAACACTAGGAGATTATCACTAGGTAAAAGGTGGGAGGAATGAGAGTCCCAATTACTCTATCATAACAATGCAAATATTCAAGTCCCCTCTCATGAACCCCCCTACCTTTATATATACCTTTCTTAAGAGATTGGGTTGAAGGAAAATTAGTTACAACCAAAGGAGTCAGTTGCATAACCACCCAAACTACCCAAAATTTGAGAAATATTTATTTTTGACATCTACAGGAAAAATCCGCAAGCTGCAGAGACAACAGTCACGTATATACGCAAGTTTCAATGCAATAGTCACGTATGATTCGCAGGTTGCAATGGAAATAGTCATGAATTCAGGGAATACGTAAGTACCATGTTGGATAAGTCATGTATATAAAGTGGAATACGCGGGTACCATGTATGACAAGCCGCATATAGGCGAAAGATGCTCATTTTTAGGGTACTTTTGGGAATGTTTAGACTTTAGTGTCTTCTAGAAATTTTTTTCTGACTCAGATACCTTTCTAAAGGTGCATATAAGAGGTTGAACAGAGTTACAGAACTATGGATATGGGTCCTCCAACATAGGTGTTTTTTCAGTGACTTTCATGAAGTGTTGTCATGGAAGTGTTGACATGTGACGAAATCATGGGAAGGTGGTCATATACATATATGTGTCATTTTGGGCTATAACAAACATTAAGTTCAATGGATTTCTTCAGGCCCTGGACTAGAGCTTCATATTTAGTAGTGTTGTTTATGCATTCAAACTCTAGTCTACAATAGAGAAAGTGTTTATTCTTATTTGCATCAAGTAGGATGCAACATGCTCCTAATCCCTCTTAGGTTTTAGAGGCATCAAAATACATAAACCAAAATCTATCTTCTAAGACTATTTGGTTAGTATCCTCTCCTATGTTTGCAACTAAATTTACTATATTACAATCAATATCATCAGTGCATGAAAATTGAAGGATATTGGACTACGTGCCTGATTCACAACTGACTTCATCTACTTGATAATTCATTGGTTCAAGATCTAAAAATAGTTTTCCAAAACCGAGGATGAGAAATTGATAGGCTCATTCTTTCCCTCTAAGTGAGTTACATTGTGCTTCATATGCGCTTCCCTTAGAATCTTTATATGATTTTGACTGTTTTTGTATGGAAGCCACATGTGAGACTAGTCGGTCACAAAGTACCCATTTAGTTTCGTTGGCTAGACCCTGCTTAAAATTAATCCATAAGCTTCCAATATATCTACCGCCATGATATCTAGAAATTGGAAAACTCTAGGATCTGCAGACAAATGAATCAAGACATCTTTCATTTCCCCTATGACTTTAACAACAGATCTATCTAGTTAAATTATCCGAGATGGAGATGGTGTGGGTTAACCATTAATCTTCTTACATATTGAAAGTGGCTTGAAATTTGACGAAGCTCCGGAATCTACCAAACAACTATGTACGTTACGATTAAAAATATCAAATGACAATAGAAAAGTCAAAGTATGAGATTTAGATTTTCTTCCAATGCTTGCTTCATTAATTTAAGTATCAGATTCAATGGCTTCTGGGCTACTATTAGGTTGCAGATCAAAAGATTCCATAAGTTTCCTTCTTTGTTGAGTTAAATTGCATAATTCGAATAGAGAAATATTTGCTTTTGTTTTATTAATGTCTTCTACATTATCGTACCCTGATGTCATGTTCTGCCAACCCTTTCTTAGTACCTTCTGATTTATTTATCACGGTCTTCAAAGATTTGTTGACTACTGAGTTTGTCTCTTTTATGTTCACCGGATTAGGCTTAGGTGTTGTTTGAGTAGTACTAAGAATTTTCTTCATGTTTTATTTCATATTCTTTATTTTAGGTAGTACTAAAATTTCCTCCACTACCAGCCCTTTACTTCTAGTCGTAACAATAACTGATGACACTTGAATCTCCTCAGTAGGTTCTTCTTCAGTAAACCCCAAATTAGGTGCCCAGTCCCATAATACCATCATGATTTCTTCAGTTGTTTCTTCCAATTCATTGGTTTGGTCTTCTTCTGTTTCATGCTCTTCCAATTGGGCATCTAAAAGTTGATTCATCACCAAAGTCATTGAGTTTATCCACTGCAGGCAATTTTTTTCAGAATGATGCCCTTGATGGAAAGTGCAGAAACGGTCCATGCCTACTTCATTAAAATTCAAAACAACAGAATTAGTTAAATGTGGTTGAGACGGTCCACTTTCTTCCCTCTTCTTATAATAAGGTTTGAATGTCTTTCTAGATGTACTAGCTCCCTTTTCCTTTTCCAAGTCTACTATTTTGTTTGATAACTTTTGAACTATCTTGACTACATTTTCCAACTCACTTGTGTGCTCTTCCTTGGGGCTGGTTAACAACAAAGGTTTTTAACTAACTGATGGTTTTACTTCTATTTCTGAAGTGTGCTTTGCTATACTATCGAGATTGGCTTCCACCTTTTTGGCTTCATCATAATTTTCTATCAATGTAAGTTTGACTGCTCTTTTCACAAACATTGCTATAAGGGCATATAGTGATGTAGTGTAATATTCTACCAAGGATTCCTCAGCTGGTTTTGTTGCAACACTAAAATTACTTAGATGATTAGTAAACCTCTGGTTAAAATATTGAACCTTTTCTTTCTTATCCATCTTCATAGACAATAGTTCTTTCATAAGGGAAGTGACAATCTTTTGACTACCGAATTCACTTTTAAATACTCTTTCAAAGGTGTCACAGTTTGTTATTGAATTGGCTTGTAGACTAAAAAACAAAGAATATGCTTTAGGTTCAAAAGTATATGGAAAAAGTCTGCATACAACATCCTCATGTTCAACATTTAAAATTTCCAAAGCTAGATAAAAAAATTTCAGGCGGTCTTCTGCAGAAATGCCTTTTCCAGGGTCAAACTTTGGTAGCACTCTGTCTGGGTGTTTAGGAAAATCATGCAAAGGTCCAGCCAGATTAAGTGGTGTTATGGAACTCCATGCTCGTTGATTAAAAACATCCATAACTCGTGGAAAAGACTGTGGTGGGGACTGTAGTGGAGACTGAACTATAGGAGACTTTGGTCCCAACTGATCAAGGGGTTGGATGATTTCTTGAATATATAGATCCACCAACTCTTCTAAATTTCCCACAAGGACATAATCTTGAGTATAAGAAATTGCCTTCTCAGGAGCCTGCCTTCTTGGTAACGCAGAAATTTCTTTCAATCCTCCGATTTTCTTAATGTAAGATCTTGTGTGTCTTCGTAAGTGATTAAATTCTTTGAACGGGACAACGTACAGACATTCTGAACTTTCTTCCTCAGAATTTACCTTTTCTTGTTCTTTAGGAACGAAATCTTCAAGAAATGAAGTTTCAAATCTACTTCCAGTGGAATAATTCCCTACAAATGAATTTCCTCTGCCATCCATGCATTGGAGGCCCTCCTTCTAGTGCCAAAACTGATGATTCCTCCAGGTACTGATAGTAGGGATTCTCCCCAATGATCGATCCCAACTAGATCGTTCACTAATTGGTATGGGGAACCCGTCCGTTTAACAGTCCGACTACCGTAGATCTAGGTTTGTTTAAATCTTTATCGGTTATGAATGATCCACAGTTTATGTAACTTTATTTAAATGAATGAATCATATAAATGCCTAAGATAAATGCAGGTGACTGGTGAGCAAAATCCTCACAAGTGATGCGTAGGTTCGTACCTCCCATCTTACCACTCTTGCCCCTCGATCACTTCTATAAATCTAAAACTAAACAAATTAATTGTATTTTAATTTATTTTCGTCTATTATATCTTATCCCCTTGGGGAGCAAATTTAAAAAGAAGAGAGTAATGTATTGTAATTATCCATAATGAATTTTGTAGATAATTACAACAAAAAGATTAACAAAGATAGCTTTAAATGATAAAGCATTCATTACTCCATTTATGCACAGAATTTCAAATAGGAAGAAAAACCATTCATCATTAAAAAATAATTCATAAAGGTCACAATGATCTCATAGTTGTACAAAAGCTAAAATAGAAGTAATTCAACATTTGAATTCCACAAAATCCATGTAAAAGTCTATGCAGTCATTTCCCAACAAAGTTGTCCTTCTTAATTAGTAGAAAAAATACTTCTTCTTACAAATAAACTCAGCCTTCTTATGCCAGCAAAAGTCCCTTCTACTCTACCTTTTGTCTCTATTTATAATACAATTATAATGACTCCTCGACTTCCGTGACTTTAGGAGTTCCAAAATTTTGTCTTTTAGTGCTTTACACCAGAGAAAAAACAAATTACACAAAGTGACAAAATATAAAACCAAAAGTTTCAAGTGGGCTCGGATGGGTTCAAAAAGGTATTCCCCCCATGCATTTGCTTCTTCTGCAATAGTCCAATAATTTACTGTCTCTAGCATTCGCAAGGTCACCTCATGCACGACCAGTTGTGTCTCTACATCTGTCACTTTTGCTGGAGTTAACCTATACAGATATTCCAGGAGATAATTGCTAACATAAGCTTGTGCAACCCAAGTTTTAACATCTTCTTCACTTATGATTTCCATTTTATGAACGTATTGTTCATCCTCTTGCAATCTGTCTTGTAGAGACTTCAGATGTTGGTGTTTGTTTGGGAAGTCTTTGATCTTTGCTGTCGAAGAAATATGACATTTATTATGAACCTACCGCATTTTTTTGTAAAACTATGTGCATTTTTCCAAACATATAATAATAAAATATTATGAGTTAGGCATTTTGTGGGGTAGGTATATTTACAACTCATTTCTTACACCATAACCAATATAACCATGGTTAAGTTAAATTAAAAATATATCTAAAATAAAATCAATAAAAAACCATCTTTGATATAACTAAAAGTAAAGTACTTTTAAGTACATAAAATACTTTTGAATATAATATGATGAATATATTTATAAAGTAATGTACTTATAAAATAAAATATATTAATTTTGAATTTTGAAATATAAATTACTTTTTCATTATTCAAAATATGTTTATAAAACCATGTATTTATAATTTTGAATACTAAAAATTAAGTTAAATTTATATGAATAAATTGTAATTTCTTATATATATATATATATATATTAAAAATAAAAATTTATTGTAAAATATAAATATAAAACTATATTAAAAAAACATTTTTTACTTTATTTTTCATTTTCTTAAAACACTTTCAATAATAAGTGTAAACTCTTTATTAATATTTTCTTATGATATATACTATGTATATTACATATCATTTTTAATACAATAATTAATAACATCATTAAATAAATTAAAAAAAATGTTAACATTAGGATAAAGGAATAGTATTTAAATTCCTATTACAAAAAGTGTTGTTAATATTAAGTAAATTAGATTATATGTAATAAAAATATTATAATATAATATCTTATTATGATATAATGGTTCATTCAAATTATTACATTAAGGTTTTAAGTATGTATTTGGTTTTATAACTTGAATGTGCATATGTGGTTTATGTTAATACAGATGAAGATATTTCAAAGATTAAAAAGTGATAGTATAATATGAACCTTGAATATTACCTAATTTTCAAAAAAACATGTATTAATATTATTCAAGCGAATGAGAATACATATAGTAATTAAATAAAATAAATAAATATATTTTTATATTTAAATAATAATTATAATATATCATTACATATATTAAGTATTTAAAAAACAAAATAAAAATTAATCATCAAATTATTTTTATTTTTATTATAAAATGTTAAGTGATTTTGATTATAAATAAAGATTTGACATATACTATTTTATAAATTGAAAAAGTATTTACTTAATTTTAGTTTTGAATAGAGTATTTACTTTTTTTGTAATTGTAATTTATTTTATATGATTATTTTTATTTTTATTATAAAATGTTAAGTGATTTTGATTTTAAATAAAGATTTGACATATACTATTTTATAAATTGAAAAAGTATTTACTTAATTTTAGTTTTGAATAGAGTATTTACTTTTTTTGTAATTGTAATTTATTTTATATTAAAATAGAGGAAATGTAATTACAATATTATTGGTTATGAATAAAGAATTTATCTTTTTTATATTTGTAATTTATTTTATATTAAAATATATAGTACTTTAAGAGTACTTTAGTACATTTATATTATATTAAAAAATAATCTGAGTACTATTTTCATAATGAGTACTTTACTTACAACATTCATATAGTTAACTATGGGTTTTCATTCACCATTTACAATTTGACAAATAAGCATCTTTAACTCAACCAATGCCACCTCAACCATTATAGATGATGTCATCCTATAGAGTGTGACTAGTTGTTTTAAAGTGGATTTTGATAGTACATTTTTATTTTGAGGCCCATTTTTTACCTCAAAATTCCCCTAATGGTCTTTTCAATTCTATTGTTCAATCTCAAAGAATATTTTCTACAAAATTCCAGGAGCGTCAATTCTATCTTTAGACCTCTTGTTGTCTTCTGAGGCAAGTGCTCAGGCAATGTTGAATTGGCCTCCACCTAGGTCAACTGGCTCTGAACCTTTTTAGCAACCTCCATTAGCCTTGTTCTAAAATCAAGGGACTCTGCTACGATCTCATTCAACCTTGTCTCTATCAGCTGGACCTTATATATCTCCTCTGCAAGACTCACTTGAACTTGATGGATTTTTCTCCGGATTGTGCAGGCATGGTCACGGAAAGGAGTGATTTCCAGCTGCCTCTCATTGGCCACCTTAAGTTGAGTTTCAAGATATCCTTTCTATGCTACCAGTTCCTCTACTTGGGTTCTTAGTTCCCCCACTTGTCGAATTGCTGCGGATTTCTGTGATTCCAATTCTGCAATTTTGTCTTCAAAATCCCTTTTCTCTCCTTCCATAATGGTCACCTGCACATCCAATGCATCCTTCTTTGTTTCTAAAGCTTGATACTCCCTTTGGATAATCTCCTTCTCGGATAGGGTAGCCTCGTGCTTCCTTTTTAGTTCTCAGCCTTCTCCTCTTTCCTTAACTAAAGTGTCTTTCATTTTAAGCATCCTTTCTTTATAATGCTATGCATCTTCCACCAACTTGTCAACATTATCAACATCAGATTGCGCGGCTGCTATACTTACAAATGCTAAAAATTTAGGGTCCTTATTAGTGCCATCTATGACGGTTTTCTCGGTCACTATGACCACATCAGGTTGAGTGCTAGACTTTAATATTTTCTCTGGTCTTCTAACAATGGTTTTCTCTTCCTTGTCGAAAAATATAGTGTCTAAGCATGCCACTGTGTGGTGCTTAGATGGAGTGAAAGGAACGAGTCCCAGTTCCGCAAGAGGCACATGGCCACATGTGATCGTGCCACTTGATGAGGCAGGGGGATTCATTGGGTCATTTTGGACTGCATCCTGGTCCAAATTTTCTTTGTCCTTATCCTCCTCCTTTTTCTTCTTTAAATCTTCAGCTTCCTTTCATGCTCTTTCTTCCTCTTCTTTCTTCTTCTGAGCCTCCTCTGCTCGGATCCTCTTAGTTTCCTCTTGTTTTTTTTTCAAGGCTTCTTCCTTTTGCTTCTGCAACTGCTCCTCTGTTGCACTGTTGCTATCCTTACCCCCATTGGTGTTTCCTTTCTTCTTGAAACATTTACTCAACCCAGTCATGTTACGAGCATTCCTATATACCTCCTCATCCTTATCAAAGTGATGAGTGTATTCATAGCGTATTGCAAAGACCATATAGTGCTCTACAACTTTTCCATGTGCGTTATTTCTATGAAAACTCTTCTCCCCAAAGCAAATTTTTTTCAAATTTGTACAAATTTTGAGGTGCTTTTGACCTTAGTGAATTTTTAACGTCCTATGCAAAAGGGCAGTGGCGGGAATGTTGCCTTTTTCATATCGAAGAGGAAGTTACCTACTCCATCTATGAATACCTACATGGCGGCTTCCTTATGGACTACATAGTATGTGGCAAATTTGGGAAGCAGTGAAAAGGCTCTAGAGCCTCCATACATCCTCAGGCAAGTTCCTTCTTGAGAGAATTAGTAATCCTCATATTCACAAATCACTTCCATGGCATTATCCAACAAGAAGTCGGACTCCTTGAGTAAAATGAGCTCATAAAGGGGCATCAGAAACTCTTCACATATCAGCTTGTAGCAACTTGAATACTTGTGTACCCAAAGGATTTGATAAGAAACATATATAGGGGCATTGGTGTGATCCCAAGTGCAACGAAGCTTGGGGAATGGGTGTATGCATAGGATGCAGTCAATTAGGTAGGAGTTCCCATGTAGAACCCTAATCTTCTCTGATTCATCCCTCCCTGTGCAGCAACTAAACGTGATGACAATCTGCTTGATGTATTATCTGCCCAATTGAAAATTGTGCCTTCAAAGGCCACATATTATATTGATGGGATCCAACTCAATTTGTACAATCTCCCATTCGCCCGACCAAAAATTCTATTTAGTGTTAAGGCTATGACCTTGTAAGGGGGGCGTAATCTTGCAGACTCCTATTCACTAGTTTCTTTCTGGCGCAGTTGTTTTCTAGCTATCATAGTCCTTTTGGCACATTCCAAAATATCCAAATCCACTTGGCTAACCCAATCATCCATCTTCATAACCTGTGGGGTTGGCAATTTGCATTCTAATGTTATGTAGGCTGGAGTGAAAGAAGCAAAAGCTTCCCCCTCTATGTTGGAAATAATAATCGTGGCAAGGTTTTTTTGGGGAAGAATCCATCCGATGACTTCAGCACATGGAAACATCTTGGGGCATGTAGTTGCCTTAGTAATGCCTGATTTTTTGATATTCGCATATAAGGACATATCTTCCAGACCTGCGTCAGGGACATTATGATCTGATCATCTGATATATCTCCCAACATTTAATCTCTTGGTAAGCTCCTGTGATGGCTTTAGTGTCTTCAAACATGATTTTAGTCATGGAGAGGATCTCCACATATGAATCTCCCTCAGTGGCCTTAGCTTTGTTCTTACCGCTCTTCTTCGGCATGGTGTGAGTTTACCATTTCTAAACTGTTCATTGGGGAATAATCCTTCTTGGTGAGAGTGGAAGCTGTGGCATGAACATAGTCTTAGTAATATGATGGTTATCTTTTAAAAACAACATGCATTTATATCAGACATGAAATAACCGAATATGAGAGGCCCAATTACTAAGTCTCAATGTTCTTTAAAAATGAGATTGCAATCTGTAACACCCCGGTTTTGACCCCGTTTGGATTAAAAATGTATATGATGTATATATTGTAATTAATCATGGTGAGGAGCTAAAGGAAAAATCCCCACCATCGATTTAGCGTTTTATGTTTCGGCGATTAAAATCGTTGCTGATGGTATTTCATGCTAGTCAGGTAAATTATAATTTTGGACATCATGTAAATATGAAATTAAATTAAAATACCCACAACCAGCTATGTCAATGCAACATTAAAGATATGGGGGCATGATTTCCTAAGGATAAGGGGGGGGTGTTCAAACCTTGAGCCAATGGGGAAAATCCAAATGTCAAGGGGAAAACCCATCAAGCTGTCAACCACCTTTCTTGTCTTACTCACCCAATCATTTATTTCTTCCAGAAATTGGTTGAGGTAGTTATTGCATGGGGATGAGAAGAGTATGGCAGTCCAAATTTGAATTGGAGAAGCCATCATTTTTTGGGAAACATGATTTTGAATTTTGGGGCAAGTTAACACCCAAAAATGCATTCCCATGTTGTTGTTCACCTACGTCCTCCATTTCCTCATGCAATGGAAGCTTGGAGAACTCTCTCCTTCACATTTTTGTTTGATGTATGTGTTTTCCCTCACGTGGGAATTCGTATTATTCATTTTCCCCAGGTTGGGAAATTGTTTTTGGTAATGATTAGTGGTTGGGTTTCCTTCCCCACGTTTTTGCTACATTTTCTCATTGTTTTCCAAGCTGGAAATTGTTTTTTTGTAATGTCCAATGAAATGGAGAAGAGACCATGATTTTTGGGTGTTTGTTGAGGTTGTTCCCATGTGAAGGCCATAAACGTTCTAGAAATCAAATTGTTGGGGGGGGGGGGGGGGGGGGGGGGGGGGGCCTTTTTTACCCACCTTGGCAATTCGTTTTGTTGCCAAAACCATTTTTCCTCAACCCAAAATTTGGTATCTTGCTATGTGTGCATATTTTTCTTTGATATGAACTAGTTGGGAGTGGAATTGGGTCTAAAATAGCTTGATAAACCTAGTGTATGAAGGAACCTCATAGACAGATCTAGAGGGGTTGGTTTTATTTGTTGCACACCCTAAATAGCACTAGAATGGAAGGCATAGCCTGAGGTACTGTGTAGCAGAGAAGGGGATGCTTCCTTGTGTTGGGTGTGTAGATGTTTAGAATTCAATCCATATCTGGTGCAAGTGTCCATAGCTCTGTGATTGAACTCACTATCTTAGCAATTCGGCCTTCCACCTCCCTAGTAGCCTGATAAACCCAAATGTGTTTGGCTTTGGTGAATTTTGATATACCTTTGGCTATGTGTGAGCCTGCTAGTGTTCCCTTATTCCTTGTGGAAATCATGCCCAGCTCGGGGGTGGCAGTGTTGCTGAGATATTAATGAGCACACTGGCCTATGGTTGGGTGGAACGTTGCAGCGACGTATCAGGTTGCGGGACAAACTTCTTTCAAGATAGGTATCTCTTGTGTTAATCTATGCATTTGTATTTTCTTGATGAAATATGATGAACATGTCGAATGTGTTGAATGTTTGAATGAAATGTATCTACTTCCATTGTATATTGCATGTTTTATAAATATGTGTATGTTTTTAAGTTCAATGCATTTATATTATGTTATGGGGATTAGATTTACTGAATTGATAGCAGCATGGTTGTGTTCCCTCTCGGATAGAAGGGAGGGGACGTGACCCAATCATTGTTCAATACAATAGGAAAAAACAAAGTTGTATTTACCATTTCATTATTAGCCCTTCAAAAACAATCTTGGGAGGTGGATATAGATCACTCCCCCAGAGGTTGCTCAGTCATTTTATACTTCCAGCAAGGGTGTGTGTTTATTAAACTTAAATATAATTTTGTGAGTTATACCTCTATTATCATACATTCATTTTTGTGTTTCTAAACAAATCATCATACTAAAATCTCAACACCTCACTACTGGTTCTTCAAAGCATAAATGTTAACTACCTTTTATTCTAGTTCACAGAGTTTACAAATTTTATTTCCACCCTTTTTTCATTTATCTTATCAGGGAAACATCAAGACCGTTTCCCACTAATTTCCCAAAAGATGAATCAAGTGATACCATGGCAATGACTCAATAAACCTGGAACTGAGGACATTTTTGGGAACTGTAAAACCTTGGTTTGCATCTAATACCTGTGAAAACCTCTCATATGATAGTGTTGAACCTAAGGAGGGTCGCATGGAAATTATCCTTCCATACAAAGATTGCAAAGAAACGATAGGCCAAAGCTTTAAAATGCAGCGATGCCTAGGGTCTTGATCTGCGAAGGGTCCCCCATTCATCGCAAATTCATCCCCTGACATTTTCAATCTAAGCAACACGTAGGCCACAGGGCATCCGACCTGAAGTAATCTCATCGCAGAAACCCTGAGGTTCAACATACTAATACTATCGGCCCGGATGAATAAAGCCAAACAATGCGGTAAATATTGAAACAAACTCTGTGGAAGCAAGACTAGTGGGCTAGAGAGAATTATAAGATAGGAAGGTGGTCATGAGGCCAAGGATTTCCTAAACACAATCTTTGTACGCCTTTAGAAAAAAACCCTACTATATTTGGGTTTTCTTTCACTAGGAAAAGGTCCCAAAAGGCGATGTGGAAAAACTAACCATGGTGACTCTCTAAACCTTCACCATACATAACGTTTTAAGCTTTTATAAGAGAAAAAGGACAAAGGATAGGTTTAAGTTCCTACCTGACAACTATCGTGGTGAGTATGGTATTGATCGTAGTGGTGTGAAGGCTACATATGTCTATTGATGATTCGATGCGCACCAAATGGGGTTTATGATAACAATCCGTAAAAAACTCACTGCGTTTATATATAAAATATTTCCAAAATTGTAATTAATGTAGTGGTTGGAAGCAATAAAAGCAACAGTTTTGAGAACGTCATTTTGGCGCCAAACTTAAAACTCATCATATAATGCCGATAGCTTTTTGATAGTTTCCTCTGATTTTGTTCATACATCGACAGTAAAAAATGAGTTTTTCGCGACAGTGTCGGCTGAAAAAGTTGAGTTTCACCAACACTGTCGGCATAAACTTGTAAAAAATTTCGACAAAACAATGTCGGCTGAAAAATATGAGTTTCACCGACATTGTCGGCAGAAACTCATCAAAACTTCTGATGAAACACTATCGGCTGCATAATCTGAGTTTGGTCGATAGTTTCAGCTGTAAAAGCTGGGTTTTGTCAATAGTGTCGGCAAAACTTGACGAGAAGTTCCGATAGAAAGTGTATGTAATGAAGATTGAAATTTTTTGGGATAGTGTCGGAAAGAAAGGGTGAGTTTCTTCGATAGTGTCAGTTAAAATCAACGAGAAGTTCCGACAAAGACATCATCAAAACACAAGGAACTCTTTCGATAAGTCTCTTCACTTGGTAAAAAAACTTTAAAACTTGGCCAACAAAACAACTTAGGCTAAAAATAATCAGAAGAAATTCGCTAGTGATTTGCGACCGTGTCGATAGAACTCGCTGAGTTCATCTGATACATCAGTGAAACTGGCCGATTTGATCTGATGCATCAGACAAAAAAGTTGAGTTCTTCCAATGTGTAGGCGAAACTCATTGAGTTCTTCCGACACGTTGAAAGAAAAACTTGAGTTTTTTAACTTAGTCAAATAATTTTTTTGGATTAAATCAAAGAAAAACCAAGTGTTGGAATCACGATTTCAAGAAGTAAACTTGTCTAAGGAAGGATTAAGATAAAAAATAAGCAGGGGCCTTAAAAATGTAAAAAAAAATGGGAAGCAATTGCAGCAGCAACACCCCACCAAAAATGAAATTCCCCAGCGGAGTCACCAATTCTGTTACGAAGAAAACTTCCTATGGATTGGGGTAGACCCAACAGATTGTATGACACTAGAAATAAACCCATTTCCATCTGTAATAGCGTTAAACAAATCTAAAACTGAGGGATAGAAGGCGTACCTTATTCTGAAAGGTTGTAGTAGATCCTCGTTGAGATTTTAACCGTGCTTGTACCTATATTCCATTCTCAACAACAATGAAATAGGAAAGCGTGATATATGTTAAGTGTTAGGCCTACTCTAGCATATATAAAACCAATATGTATAAATTGAAGTAACTACATCTATGGATTATGAACATTCATAGTTACACACATACAATGGATGAGAAATGGATATTTCAATTGATTATAAACAGAGATACAAGTGACCAACTTTGTCGGCACCTCGTCGAAATGGAGAAATTGAGTCCTCCACCTGGGCCTCCACCACTTCAATCCTCCATGTCAATGGAAAGCTCACAAGACAATGGAAATCTTGGGAAGAGCATCAATGGCTACGTAATATGACAAAGGGACACAGACTCAAGCATGTATGAATGACCCACAAATCCACTATAGTTTCCTTACTCTCATAAATTCTCCTCCTCTAATGCATCTAAGAGGCTCAATATATAGCCCTTCAATAGGAAGTGAAGGGTCGAGTTAGAGCATTCCCAGGCATATGGAAGGCCAAAGGTCAAGTTGTTCGTGACTTGATGAGGAAAACTCCAAAAAAAATCTTTTTGGGCACATTTTTTATGTACGCAGGTCATAGTGGGACAAGATGCATGTACACACGGGTTGTAATCTTATGACCCATGTATAGAAATAATTAGGGATTTTTTAAGGCATTTATTGCAACATCAAAGTATATTTTGAGCAAGGGGGTTCCAAAGAGTCTGCATAGGGACAGGGAAGGCCATAAAAGTGTGATCTACCAAGTGTGGCAAAATTAGCTATAACACTCTATGATGTCCTCTAAGGATTACCACTTCCAAAGTGTCTTCTTTCTTCTTCGTTTTTCCATTGTACTCCACTAGTCAACTATATATGGTTATCTGACCTCTCCAAGAGGTTTGACTACTCCCCAACAGTACTGACTATAACTCACTCGAGTATCTTATAGTATTAGAGACCTTGACTATTACCTTATAGTCATATGAGGTCTACTAATAGTCTTTGAATGCTTCCCAATAGTCCTTACTATAAATATACTCATGTGTATACACTCTACATGAGATATAGCAGCCCATGAATGTTTGTACTACAGCCTGTAACTGTCTGAGTCATGTACCGTGACTAATCGACATTTGAATCAAGTGTTCCTGCATGACTAATCTGAGTTATGTACTAGTGAATGGCTTATTTATTGCATGACATATCTGATCCATGTAGGACTACATAGTTGATCTGAGTCATATACCATCGTATGGATAATTTATGTCTAGTACATGTACCACTGCATGAATGACCAGTGGGGAAAATTCCCAAGTCATATCCCACATGGCTAACTAGTAGGGTATTTACTATATCTTGCTTCCCATGGAGAAACATCAATAATCCCTCTCATCGAGAGGAGTCATTTTGTACTAAACCAAGCTTGTCCTAGAAGTACTCAAACTTTACTTTAGTCTTAATAAGTATATCAACAATCTGCTCATCTGTGGATATGTATTGGAGTTCCACTATGTCTCGGATATGATTGGTTAGGAACCTTCTAAAGCCTTACTAATTTTCATCTGGTAATAAGGGATACAATATGTTATGCCTATGTTGTACCAAGTGTCCCTGACGACTGCTTTCCTGGTAAACTAGGATATCATTGTTGATCTCAAACTGGAGAAACATTCATAATGTGCTCTTTATCGTCCACTACACTAGTCAGAGTCCATATATCCTTGCAACTTAATTTCTCTGTCCAAGACATATCTAATTCCATATCCAATCGTACCATGTAGGTACCTCAACACATGCATTGGTTTACACATCTAAGCTCTACCATGCACAGACTACAAAACATATATTCAACCTGGTGCTAACCATGTACAACAAGGATCCACTCAACTGTCTGTGAGATTCCTCGAATATGAAGAAGAATAGCATCAGATTCATCATCATGTGTGTGGTCATGGACTTGCAATTTGTCATCCTAAGTTTCTTCAAGATCTCTACTGTGTATTTTTCTTGACTGGGGAAAATTTCATTTATGCATCTAGACATATTTCATTTTCTATATATGGATGTCTTTCACTAGAGTGACTTGCAACCTTCTCTATTGTTGATATTCTCGGTATCCATCTGTATCATCTCACATAAAATGGGTCTCCTTATATAAGCCTCTTGCTCTCAAGGTCACTGGATACTATTCCATACTTCCTTTGAGACTGTGCTGCAAACTCCTCATGATCATCTAAAAGATGAACATATGTAGTAGAGAGACCAATATTCATTGGAACATCTTGCTCTCAACTTTAAATCTCCATTGAGATCCTATGGACCTATTGGTCATGGGTTCACATATTCCTGTTGTCATTGTTGAACAGTCATAACATCTTTTGTAGTTTCTCCCTCTGTCATGGAATCCATCATGTTATCTAATCTGGAACTTGAGTTAAGAACCATGATCCTAGAAGCCTCCTACTTCTGATCATCCTGCTCCTTATCGAACAATAAATATCAATGAGATTTTTATCTTGGTTGACTTCACATCTATCACCATATTATATTTCCTACAAGTCAAATTTAATCAAATAGTCAACAACATTGCATACTAATCTATCAAGTTAATGTAATGACAATGACATAGTTCACATAGTTATGTAACAGTTTAATATTTTAGCTCAACACCCATCCATATCCCAAACACACATGGTAACTATATGGATTCCTTCCATCTTCACTAGATCACACTATCAAGAGTGTGCACTACTCTCAACATGTTAGAGAAGATCCTTCATCTTATACTAGCTCCATCAAGGGCTCATGGAATGTTGTGCAACACTATAGGATACTTACTCAATATATATAGCATGCATTACATGATCCTACTGCTTATCAATATCAGTCATATATATACATAAAAAAAAATGGATCACATACCTACATATAACTGTTATGAACAATATCCTCAAAAAATACTCAGAAATTTAAGGAATAACTCAAATGTCAGTACAAATACTTATATTTCATGTGTTTGTATTTTCTTTCTTGATTTATGTATCCTTGCGGAAATCAGTGAAATTTCTGGAAGCATACTCTGCTTAATCGTCTGATTTTGAAGACAATGAACTTCTTCTTCATTAAGTTATGAAATTATGGAACTTGTAGGATTCTTCATCCTTGGTCCTCATATCTTCTGGATGCAGTAGATCCAAGATCACTTTGGATCTACCTTCATAGTTTAGAAGGAAACCTTGGCATTCTTGCCAAGATTATATTATATGATTCACCTGAGTTTGGCTAGTAGGAGGATTCTCCTACTCTTTAACATTATTGTTGGAATTGTTTCCAAGTTCTTTCTGAATAATTTTTGTAACGTGTCAAGTTCTTAGAAGCACCACTATCTACTAAACAAACACTACTCCCTTTAAAGGACAATTTTTTCATTTGATGTCTCCTTAGTCTTGTTATGTAATAGAGATAATCCATGTCTATTGCATGTGCATTATGTTTTCTCTTTTTCTTAAGCTTTATTTTGAGGACAATAGAAAGTATAGTGTCCATATCCATGCCAATGGAATCATTCAACCTTTGAAAAATACTTATTTTGTTCTTGAGTTGTCTTGTCCTTAGAACCGCCAATATCTTTCATTCTGATAGAATCTAAAAATCCAACCTGGAAACCCTAGGAAGAGCTAGGTCAAAATTGAAGTTTGGAAAAACTAAAAATGGGCTCCATAGATACATACAACATCCTAGGGAAAGTTCAAACATATTAAGGTCGAACCCAATCTGTGGACAGAAAGACTCAAAATTGAAATCCCTAGTTCTTGACCCCTACGGATAGTTCCAATGTGCAAAAATTGAATCCAATGTGTGGCTAGAAAGGTCCAAAACTGAAAAACCCTCATTCCTTAATTCCAACAGGAATTAGGTCAAAAATTGAAACTTCACACAACTGAGTTTTGATTCCACAAATAAGTGTTCCCTACTCATTGGATTTCCAAAATAGTATTTTCAAGTCCAATCTATGGAGAGAACTTGAAAGCCCTAGTTTTCGGCTTTTCACTGGTAATGGCTTCTATTCAATCTCACTTTAATACCATGCTGTTATTTTTTATAAATTAGATGTTATTAACTTATCTATCACATAAATATAATCTACATGCATATAAAGGATCACTGAAAGAAACACATTCACAATAGACACAATTTTACCCTAGGAAAACCATCTCACGCGAAAAACCCAACAAACTTCTCTAGATAATATTCTTCAATAATATACAATGTATAACCTAGTTCCTAGCACTAGTTACTGAATAAAAATCTAAGAAAGATACAAAATAACCTCTAGGCCCAAAGAAGAAAGAGAAATATAGATAACTCCAAAAGATTGTCTTCGCAATGCTTCTTGAACCCTTAACTAATCTTCCTTGGATCTGCACATTTCTTCTCTTGCTTGAGTGAATTGGTGTGTTGCAAATGAGCCAACTTCACTTGTATTTATACTGGAAAAGCCAATTTTCCATACTAGGATGACTTGACCTATTTGACTTGGTTGATTTCACTTTAACTGGGATGAATTGAACTTTAGAATGGGTCATTTTATCTGTCCAACTTGTTCTAGGTCTAGTTATTATTCTTTCTTGTGGAGAATATCTTTTAATGCTACTCAAAACATCAACATTTCTGTGGTTCCCATCTTATGTATATGTTCCTAGCTATATCTATGCAAGGCTAACTAATAGTGTATCTACATTGTATATCCAACTTTTTATGGATATGGTGATATGAATCTCTCTCTCTCTCTCTCACTCACTCACTCTCTCTCTCACACACACACACACACACACATCTAGTTTTGTGGGTTTTCTAAATATAATTTTCCAATGATGTGTTCATTTAATTATCATGGCAGTTTTGTATATGCATGAATTTGGATCATAGCTTAATCTAGTAGATGTCAATCAATTACGTAATTATCTAAATAATCAACCAAAGTAATAATAACACACACATCTAGTTTTGTGGGTTTTCTAAATATAGTTTTCCAATGACATGTTTATTTAATTATCATGGCAGTTTTGTATATGCATGCATTTGGATCATAGCTTAATCTAGTAGATGTCAATCAATTACGTAATTATCTAAAGAATCAACCAAAGTAATATTAAATATTCTTGGAATATGAAGATAATTTTTAAACTCAAATAAAGACAACGTACCTTAAAATCTTCCTAAAAAGGATTGGATCGCTGAAGTGATAAAAATTGTTTAATTGAGACACTATTCACTGAGAATCTAAGTTACTTGTGATATATTGGAACACAAGAAATATAGTATGTATAAGAAGTTGCATAATGACATTGTATTCAAAAACATTCTTTTTGTTGGACAGAGAGAAACACCATATGAGCTCTCAAGTTGGTCAATCGATGAATAAATCACCCATGTGGAAGAAGTAATGTTCCAAATTTGATGATCATTGCCATTCTTGAATCCTACATATAAATGTGAACTTGATATCATCTTTAAATCCAAGACAAAGGCATTATAAGTATCAATCTAATCAAGGTAAAAGAAAAAAACAGAAGTGAGTACAATAAAAAATATGATGCATACCGTGTTACATGGGAATCATGAAGCACAAGTGCTTATGCCTAATTGCATCGAGAGGAGCGAGCTTCTCTACAGCCAAGTATGGGGGATATGTCGTCATGTAATGTAGCGTTATGTTACCAAAAATAAAAAGTAATAAAAAAATCATGTCAGCTAATAAAATAAAAAATTAAACTGAATGAAAAGTAATTAAAAAAAAATCCATGTTGACTCATAAAATAAAAGTAAAAATATTTAACGAGCATAGACTCATCTTAAACTCAGATCTATCAAGCACAAAGAGGATCAAATTTATGGAGGTGTAATTTGTTTGGATGTGTAAAAAAAATAAGTTAAAAAAAGAAATTTACACCTTAAGAAATTGGATCCCTCTTGGTGCTTGATAGCTCTAGGTTTAAGATGGATCTATGATGGTATTTCTTCAAAGAAATCTCATTGTGGGGCTCATCTAAGCGAAATATTCATAATAAACCAATGCATATTCCCTTTAGAATAACATGCGACTCACAATGTAAGGGTCATGCCGCATGTGTTTGAATTTTCCTACCCCTAATTTCTAAGGATCTTGGTCATAAACCGTAAAACTAAGTCACCTTCAAAAAATATATGAGGATAAATAATTGTTCACATTGTGCTTTTATGCATTTTGTATGAATCTTGTTGGATATGGATGCATCCTAATTATGTTCATCAATGGTATGTACTTAGGGAGGTTCCCAAGGGGATATTGTATGTAATGTAGGCATCATTGTGGAACATGACTACTTACTAGTTGGTGGGTAATAAATAGGCCCACTTGGGAGTTAGAAAAAATAATATAATAATAATGGGTAGTTGGCATAGGATCCCTAGGAATACTCATGAGAATGTAATAAATATACATGAGTATCATTGTATGAGATATGTTGGGTTTGTATTGTAGCAAGCATGGCTCAGGGAGTAATTCCTTCTTTGAAGAATATTTGATGGTGTTACCCTACCTTAAGGGTTTTCCCCGTATCTTGGTATTATTATTCTGGTGAATGTTTTTTGGTTATTTCTGAAGTACAATAGTTCTATATATTTGTTGTGATTCAATCTATGGGTCTAGGATCACTACAAGTGGTATTAGAGCACTTTCTTGCACCAAACAATTGGAAGATTTTTATTTTCTTTTTCATATTTTGTAATGAAAACAAAAAGAAGATAGTATTCATATCACTTTCTAAAAAATTGATTAGAATGTAAGAAACCAATTACGTACTTCAGTTCTTCTCACTGAGACACCCAGTTTCAAAGATTTTTTTTTTCCAAAGAGGAGTTTAAGAAGTGAAGTTATCTTTGATTTAAAATCAACTATTTTTAAGGGTTTTTTTGTAGCCACATATATTACGAGATGATATATTTTGATAAATTGTATAAATTACAATCAAACAAACTCTAGTTGATGTAGAATGGTAATGTAATTTCATAATTGTGTTCAAAAGAGAGATTTTGAGTAATATTGAGGGAGTTATGCTCATTTTAAATTTGTCACATCAAAAGTAGGTGAGATTGGTCAACCCATCATCAGCAAAAATATCTTTGAAATGGTGTACATCGAGGGCCTTAATGCCTCTATCATCCGATATCCAGTCACCATTAATGTCCTGTATACTCCAGTCACCATTAATGTCCTGATTTTTCCGGGCAGAAGCCACAGCATGGAAAAATTTGGTGTTGGCATCCCCGGACTTTGCCGAAGTGACTCTGCTTTGAAGTCTGGCCGAGTTCACTTCATGTTCAAGAAGCTTTTGATAATCTGCCTTTAATTTATTCAACCTGTCCTATAAATCCTGGGCTAAGATCGCAGAATGTGACAAATGTAGAAGGGAATTTATCTCTTCTTCTAGTTGCAAAGAAAAGTCCTTTAATCTCAGATGCTCCTCCTTTGTCCAACCCCTTACCTTCTCTTTCAAATGGCGGAGCTGAGAAGAGAAAGTTAGCATATGATCCAATGTATTATCCAACGAGAGGGCAGACCAAGTATGACGAATCAGATTATCAAAAACCTCATTACCAAGCCAAGTATGGTTAAATTTTTAAAGGGGTAAAGACAAGGACTCTGAGGCTCACCCCATTCGATCATAATAGGAAAATGATAAAAAATCCCACATCTATGAGCCCACACACGATGTCTAGGCAAACAGCTTATGAGCTGTTCAGAAAGCAAATATCGGTCCAGTCTTTTAGATATGCCCTCTATCCCCACCCTTCCGTTACGCCAGGTTGGGCCGGCAAATGAAGGAGCAATATCCACAAGATGATGAGCACAGAATAAAGAGGATAGGTAAGGTCCCAAGGGGTCAAGAAGGGCTTTTGAACCCCAAATATCAGAGGCACTCAGAGTAAAGTTCAGGTCCCCAGCAAGGATAAGGTTCGGTAAAGAAAGGATACCTCCCGCAGCAACCGCATTCCAGAAAGTATCCCTATGCGAGTAAGGGCCATAGACATTCAGAATGGAGAAAGGCAAAGAACACCCCCTCAACGATACTTTCATTAAAATGCCCGCCAGCCTATGAAAGGCTTTACATCTAAGCACTCTAGGGTTCCATCCTGAGAGGATGCCACCCGAGAGACCCGAAGAATCAAGTGCACAAAATTCCCACCCAGGACACAGCTTGGAAAAGGCATAAAGAGCCGGGTAGGTGCTGGTCATAGTTTCCTGTAAGAGCACCACATCCGGGGAGAGTGTCAATAGTAAGTGACGGAGGATTTTCTGTTTGGCTGAGCCTCCCAACCCTCGAACATTCAGGGACAGAATACGCATTAAGTATCTGAATGTGGAGGGGTCATAGCTCTAAGGACCCTTTGGTTTGAGGATACAGTCATACGTGTCGCGTTCTTCAGCCGGGTGGAGATAGGAGTATGAGGAGCAGGAGCAAGAGACTTAGGAACGACCGACTTAGGAATGTTTTTTCTCCTCCTCCTGATGGTGACATTTTCGAACCGAATGGAGTCTAGGGCGAGTACCGAAGGCGTCAGGGGAGTCTTATCCGAGAAGATGTTTAGAGTTTTGTGGATAGAAGGATCAGAAAATGAAGGAGCATCAATAGGGCTCTGGGGTGAAGTGGCAGAAAGAGGATTAGAGGGGATAAGGGGAGGGAAGTCAGTTAGTGAGAAAAGAGGACGACCCTCATCCGGCCCCGAAAACTGTGAAGGAGAAGCATTAGAAGGGGAAGATACATGGTCAAGTTCCATAAGGCGAGCATCAGAAGCCTCGATAATGGGGGCATGGAGATGTACAGAATCTGAAACACCATTTACCAGAGATGGTGAAGGATACAAACCCAACCCATCCCCCCGAGGAGAACAAACATTCCTATCGGTCTGCAGAACAGGATCACAAGAGGAAGACACGCGACTGTCCAAGGTAAGTAAGTGGAAATGAGAGGGGGGACCAAAATGCCGCGAAGAGGGATCAAAGGGTGACAGAGGGTTAGAAAGGCCGTTAACAGAGGGTGCAATATGTGACATGTCCGACCCCACAAACCCGTCGAAAACAGGGTGTGCAACAAGTAATGAGTCAGCACCATCAACCCCGTCACAAAGAACCTTCGAAATAGGAACAACATGAGCCCTATCAGGTCCATCAGCCCCATCACAAAGAACCTTCAAGGTAGGCACAACATGTGCCATATCAGATCCATCAACCCCGTCACACAGCTCCTTCAGAGTTGGTACAATATGAGCCATATCAGAACCATCAACCCCGTCACACAGAACCTTCGAAGTTGGTACAACATGTGCCATATCAGATCCATCAACCCCAATGTCAACAACCTCCACAGGCGGGATAGAAGGGCAAATTAAGGGACAACCCGATACCGGCGACAAAGAAGTGGCGGCTTTTGGAGCAAAAGAATCCAGATAGGCTATCTTAGAGTCATAAGCATCATCGAACAATACACAAGCATCTTTCATATTATCGAAAGAAGACATTGGAAGAATCGATGTTTGTCTTACCTGATCATGCCCCGGCGCCGATATGGGAGACAAATGATCCACAAGGGGAGAGAGAGAACCCGGAGATCGTGATGGAAGACACATAGAAGGGCAGCTCCGTCTCAGGTGCCCAATCTCCCGACAGCAGCTGCACCGAAAAGGTACGCCCTGATAATCGATACGTTGGGAGAGGAGGGTCTCGTCACATAATATATCAATATCGGCTGGCAGACCGATGGAGGTATCAAGTTTGACCAAGATCCTAGCAATCCTCTTGTCGAAAACATTCATAAAATCCTCTTCAACTGCAATAAATCGGCCTATCTTATTACCAATACCTTCCAGGATAGTACGGTTCCAGAGAGGAAACGGCAGCCCAGGTAATAGAGACCAAAGGTGCCTCTTTTTTATCCTTTCCCGTGTCGGGTCGAAGTGCACATGCCACCTATCAAGAACCAGTGAGCCCTTATCAACCCTTCACGGCCTGTTTAAGACAGTGGTTGCATGCCCAGCCTCCAGAAAGACAAACACAATCCACCCCTTTACCAAGAGGCTGATAGTAGGAACGTACTTAATGAGTGGCTTCCACCTCATCGTAGCCCACTCCACCCACTGTTTCTTGTCCAAGGATGCATATTCCAGCCTCCCAATGAGGGCCCAGGCGCACAAGGCATCAACTCTGTCAAGGTATATATCTCTACCAACCACGAAGCCAAGTTTTCCCTCCCTAGCCTTAAGGGTTTTTGTCTGCCTCCGGCGCCGGTATCGGTCATCGCTACGTCTGGCCGTAACTGTCGACGGTCGCTCTGATGAACCCGGCATAAAGTACCACAGGGGAGGCAGACAGCAAGCCGCGAAAACAGCCCAATCACTTAAAGGAAAAGCACGAAAGGAAACCAACACGACCCACAGACAAACCCAAAATAGAGTAACCCACAGCCAAGTATAAACCCCAGAAGAAGGATATGAGTGAAACCCCGAAGCCCCAAAAGATACCCTAGTCAGGGGATATGCGCCAATACATCACCCACAATACCACCCGAAAAACATGCAGACAAAGACAGGCATGAGAAGACAAAAACCCGGCATCCCTCGTAAAGGACCTGACAGGGATCAAATAGTCAACCCAGACGCACTGAGTCACAAGCCAGGGAGCCTGGCCAAGAAACCCATCATTCACCAGGCACAGAAAGCGACAGAAAAATACAAGGTCAACCCGACCTGCTAAATCAAAATCTTCCAGAGGCCCAAAGATAGGAAAAAGCACTAGCGACAACAAACAATAGTCAACCCCTCAACGCAGAAGCCAAGAAGATTAAGCACACCAAAGCAAACACCCTCTACGCAGAAGCCAAGCAGATCATGCACACCATAGCAAATACCAACAACGATGAAATAATAACTTCCCACTTGTTTATGCTGGTTGGTACTAGTCCTCAGCGATGAGGATGGACTCCAGCCATTGTTGTTCACCAAAGGGTGCGGGCCAGCGCAATGAAACCCTACTCAGACCAAAGGACAAAACGCACTCCAGTTGGGATAACAAATGGACAGACGAGTAACATACTCTGACTACAGACCCAGAAAAAGAGAACAGGAGGGCAAGAACAAGTGCTCAAAGGAAAACCATCAGCCAGACAACAGAGATGACAATGAGAGCAGTTCAATGGGATACCGTCAAAATTGGGTTACCTAGGTTAACGGCCTCCCCCTCAGAACCGCAGTTTGAAGATTTGGTATATAAGACAAACAAAAGTACATTGCATTATATTTCTCTAACTAAACAAAAAGATTTGGTTAAAGGATGCTCATTATTTTAATATTCTTATAAAGTGGATTTAACCACTTTGGATAAGTTTGGTTAGGTGGTTACTTTGTGAACATTGGGACCAATATGCAGTGATGCATTATTTAATGATTAAAAGTGGTAAAGGGATTATAATGTTTTTGTTAAAGAGGTGGCGGAAAGTGAGGTTTCTGTACTTCATGACATTTACCATTGGTATTTTACCTATTGATTAAGAGTTCGTTAAAATTTAATAGAGCTTGGTTGTATGCACATTACGCTAAGTTGGATATGGGAAATAAATGTTTTATTCGAAAGTAATATAGAGTTGCAACTTGTATAAGGGTTGTTTTTTTTATTTATTTGTCATGATTAGATAATAATCTCTCTTATTTTGGAGCTTTATTGTTATATTTTCATGGAATGTATTAAATTTTAAGGTATTCTTTTATTTTCGTTAACTGGGTGTAATTAAGTAACTTACATAATTTATATGTTAGTATTTTTTTTATTTTACTCAATACTATTTTTATGCATTAAGAGTGAAATTTTGTTATGATTTATTGTTATGGGTCATGCAGACCAGGGTTATAAAACGTGCAAAGAAAGTAAGAAAAAATCTTGGTGGTGTTTATAGCATTTTCCATGTATCATGTGAGTCTTAATGGTATCCCACAATTTTTGAAAGAAGGAAGAGGAGTTTAGTTTCTCAAAATGTTAATTTCTAAAATGGTTCCATTATTTTCTCAGTGAGTGTTTTACATACATAAATGATCTATTTACTCTGAAAGTTTGACAAAGTGGTTAACTATATCAAATTAACCAAGTTTTTTATTGGAAGGTTGACCATTGTATACTAAAAAGAGATACACATAAATATCAAATGTAAATTTGAAGTTTTTGAAGTTGTTAATATGGGAATTGATGTGAGATGTTTTGATTGAAATTTAAAACATTTAATCAGTCAATTTAATATTATATATTTGTAATTTTGAAATAATATTCATATTTACTAAATGTTCGTATTAATATATAAACAAAAAATGCATATTAAAATGAGGTTTTTATATTGATTGGAAAATCATAGTATATCAATATCTTTTTATAAATGAAAAATATATCATTCATGTATATAATACATATTCATATGGACATATTAAGTTATATATATATATATATATATATATATATATATATATA